>JAMKCH010003914.1:0-123597 GCA_023653785.1 Ophioderma brevispina
GTGGACTTACAGATCTCCAGATATTGTGTTCACAAAGTGTCATGACAAAAATCATAAAATAGGTCAATATGCTATTAATTTTGCAATTAGGTACTTAGAATGCATATTACTATTTTGTTAATTGAATCAGTTTGAGAATTCCCAAATCCAGCAGATCGTGTCGGGCCCCCCGTTTTTTAAGCGTGGTATTTTATTCTTTCTACTTGATGACGCTGTCATCAAAAAATGTTTGTTTGCCATAATACATCGCTTTTACGTGGTAAACCAATGGGACCCCCCCAAACATCTAAAATTAGGAGTTCTTGGCCGCCCTTCCCTGAAGAAATTACGAATTAAAAGGGCGCCATCTATTAGTGAATTTTCTTATTTATTGTATTTTAAAATATTTATTATCGTATTTAAATTAATTTCAGCATGATTTTAATATCAGCACCACATTATCATAGGTTTAATGTTAGAAAACAAGTACAATAAAAATAAATTTGGAGCAAACCAACAACTATCCAACAGAATGACAATTACAACAAATTCTTGTTGAATATCACTAGACAATGAAACCTTCAATATTACAATGGCGAATTCCTGTTAGGTTCCCGCGATTAATACTACCGTAGTAGTTAAGGGTAAGAACGAAAAGGGGAACAATGATGGTCGGATTTTTTTAAACCTGTGCAGATTATAGATTTTCAATAGCTTCAATATGTACATACGCGTTTGTTTATAAGAGCTTCGCTTCGCCATCCAAGGCTTATTACTTGACCCAATATTTCACAAATGTCATTAATGTATTTTACGTGGTATAGAGAAGTGGCGTGGTCTAGCCGTTAGCAAGCTTACCTCTGGAGCAAAGGGTCCTCAGTTCTAATCTCAGTGGGACCACTTGCTGGATTTAATTCGGGAATTCAATTTGAGATTTAATTTTATATCAGTATTGATTAAAACCTTAATACCACTCTCTCCATGGTTCATTTGAAATGGCAAAGGAACTATAAAGCTTGCACTTCCCACTCTCGTGTGGTGTTTCATATAATGGTTTTTTGAATTTGCAATAGGTGGCGCTGTTTTCAGAATCTGCTGCATCCAGTTGCATTTGTTTCTGAGTATTGTAATTAGTGATTTGTAAAGTCTCTAGTAAAAATTTGGTCTACAGGCCACGATTTGACATTTTAACAGTGCTGCAACAAAAAAAAGAAATAGGAGTCACATGCGCACACATTTCAAGTCGATAATAGGGTTTGCGCGCAAGGCATTATTGGAACTAGCCTTATCGCTACTAGAGATTAAACCAATATTTGTAGCGGACATCGGACGGGGGCCGATTCTGCAAATCGGCAAAAAATCGGATCGGTAAAATATGTCAGATGCTGTCGATTCTCAGCCGATGGACTAAATGAATAAAGGGACGAAGTACAAGGGTATTTTTTCCAGTTTAAAAAGTAAAACATGATCATATAGAGTTGCTCAAAAAGGTAACCTTTCCCCCGAAATTCCTCATCAGAACATAGCAATGTGGACTGCCATATTGGTTGATTATAATCATCGGTCTCTCCAATTCCAATTTTAAAGATAATTTGAACTCAATACGATCTTTCATATATGGGTCCAAATCGTCGGCTCGGATCGTGGATCGGCCGATACTACAAAAAAATATCGGGCATCGGATCGGCCTAGGAAACCCTGGATCGTTTAATCTCTAATCGCTACCGTGGCTGTAACCATCATAGTAAAGCTCCTCTCAGCACTTCGATTTTAACATGCCGTAACAGCTTGCTATTCCATTCCTGGATAGAAAGAGGCAAGTTAGGCAAACTACCTTACCCAAGTGCACAACACATTGACCACAGTGGGACTCAAACCCACAACCAGATCGCAAGTCGGTCATTCTATCCACTGGACCACACATGCTCCACGTGTCTTTTCAAAAACAAAGCCAAACAAAATAATGACATTGCACACTTTTGTCTTCTCATTTTATCTTCAGCGGTGATACAATTGGAACTTCTCACAGATAGCTATGACCTGTTCAAAAAGGACATCAGCATCATCACAAAGGAACAACTAGCAGTTCAAATTGAAGCAGATGCGACAGGGAACAAGATCACCATTGGCAACAACACTGTTCATTCTTAGGTACAATGGAGCCAGTGTCACTGGTGTTCATAATGGAGTGGGAGTAAATAAAAGCTCAGGGATGGTTGGGGAAAAAAGACTGAAGATGAGGGTGGACAAAAGGTGAAGACTAGGATTCCTCCAGTGCAACTGTATTTGCTACATGTGCATTGCGTTGCAACATCAGTATGTAGTATACAAATTAATTAAAGATTTCAATAAAATTGTAAAAATTTAAAGAAAATTGTATTTTGCTAATTTAAAACAAAACAGGTTTAAGAGACAGACCCAAAGTCACAAAATGTTTTCCAAACTCCTGATCAAAGAACTCATAAACTCACAACCTCCACGTCCATGTAAACTTCCCAACTCATCACTCAAAATCAAAGCCACATTCAATGTAACTTAAAGTGAATTCTTTATTTCTACAGTTTGAACTTATGTTCATCTCAAGCAGCAGATATTCAACTTTGGCAGTTGGTGCAGTCTTGACTTTGCAGACGATATAGCGCTTTTGCCAACAAATATCGCAGCCCAGAATCCTTATTGCATAATAATGAAGATGCCTCCAACTGTGTTGGTCTGCACCTCAAAGCGGGTAAAACCAAGACGCTTCTTGTGCATATTCCTAGAACATCTAACATCCATACCCTTGATGGTACCAAACTTGAAAACATCTCAGAATTCAAATACCTTGGTTCTCCTATACCTAACTCTTTCAAATGCAGGAAAGCCCAAGCATGGTCTGCATGTAACAAACTTGAGAGGATCTGGAAGTCTTAACTTAATAGAAGTACCAAACTGTTAAGTTCTTCAGGGCATGTGTAGAGATTATACTCATCTATGGAACTGATTTGACTTGGTCAATTATACAAAAGTTTGAGGACAGGATCAATAGCTGTTACACCCAACTTCTTAGAAGAGTACATAACATCAGCTGGAGAGATATTTCCAGCAATGAGGTATATGGCAATATACCACTCTTATCAGAAACCATTAAAAAGAGACATCTCCAGTTTGTTGGTCACTGCATGAGGACAACTGACCAACAAATTTCGCTCTGGTCTTCTGGACACCTCCTAGAGGAAAACCTAGTTGTGGCAGGAGGAAGGTTAGTTATCCTGTTATTGCTAAGATATTGGACTGCAGGCAAGTGAAATCCAGCAACTCATGAAGGATAAGGCAACCTGGTACCGATTTGTCTCAGCTGCTTCTGACGACAGATGATGATGACGATGATACAGTCTACTACAGATATTTCAGCCATTCTGCTGCCACAATTCATCGCCTTGCAGAGATCGATGAACTGTTAGATGATACAATACTTTTGAAGCTGCAAGAATCTCATGCCATTCACTTGCTTTCCCTAGGTTCTGCCATTTCTGGTATGTTTAATAAGTTGCCAGCTGTGGTAACGGCCCATGAGAATGAAAGCGTCCTAGCATCAATGACAATGCTAAAGTTTGTTTCAGAATAGAAATGTACCAGGTAATTGCGCCTTTAAAAAGGTAAGACATGATAACTCACTAAGTGAACTTTATGGGTAAACAGCCCACTAAGTGAACTTTATGTTTCAAACAAATGTTGATAGGTATGAAGCTCACCCAGGGTTCTCCTATTATGGCATGTATCTTTGACCATGGCACTCAAAAACAGTTAATATTTGAGTAATAGACTTAAGGTAGGATCATCGGATCAAATGGTCTTACAGGAAAAATATCGGGCATCGGATCGGCAGAGGAAACCCTGGATCGGTTAATCTCTAATCGCTACTGTGGCTGTAACCATCATAGTAAAGCTCCTCTCAGCACTTCGATTTTAACATGCCGTAACAGCTTGCTATTCCATTCCTGGATAGAAAGAGGCAAGTTAGGCAAACTACCTTACCCAAGTGCACAACACATTGACCACAGTGGGACTCAAACCCACAACCAGATCGCAAGTCGGTCATTCTATCCACTGGACCACACATGCTCCACGTGTCTTTTCAAAAACAAAGCCAAACAAAATAATGACATTGCACACTTTTGTCTTCTCATTTTATCTTCAGCGGTGATACAATTGGAACTTCTCACAGATAGCTATGACCTGTTCAAAAAGGACATCAGCATCATCACAAAGGAACAACTAGCAGTTCAAATTGAAGCAGATGCGACAGGGAACAAGATCACCATTGGCAACAACACTGTTCATTCTTAGGTACAATGGAGCCAGTGTCACTGGTGTTCATAATGGAGTGGGAGTAAATAAAAGCTCAGGGATGGTTGGGGAAAAAAGACTGAAGATGAGGGTGGACAAAAGGTGAAGACTAGGATTCCTCCAGTGCAACTGTATTTGCTACATGTGCATTGCGTTGCAACATCAGTATGTAGTATACAAATTAATTAAAGATTTCAATAAAATTGTAAAAATTTAAAGAAAATTGTATTTTGCTAATTTAAAACAAAACAGGTTTAAGAGACAGACCCAAAGTCACAAAATGTTTTCCAAACTCCTGATCAAAGAACTCATAAACTCACAACCTCCACGTCCATGTAAACTTCCCAACTCATCACTCAAAATCAAAGCCACATTCAATGTAACTTAAAGTGAATTCTTTATTTCTACAGTTTGAACTTATGTTCATCTCAAGCAGCAGATATTCAACTTTGGCAGTTGGTGCAGTCTTGACTTTGCAGACGATATAGCGCTTTTGCCAACAAATATCGCAGCCCAGAATCCTTATTGCATAATAATGAAGATGCCTCCAACTGTGTTGGTCTGCACCTCAAAGCGGGTAAAACCAAGACGCTTCTTGTGCATATTCCTAGAACATCTAACATCCATACCCTTGATGGTACCAAACTTGAAAACATCTCAGAATTCAAATACCTTGGTTCTCCTATACCTAACTCTTTCAAATGCAGGAAAGCCCAAGCATGGTCTGCATGTAACAAACTTGAGAGGATCTGGAAGTCTTAACTTAATAGAAGTACCAAACTGTTAAGTTCTTCAGGGCATGTGTAGAGATTATACTCATCTATGGAACTGATTTGACTTGGTCAATTATACAAAAGTTTGAGGACAGGATCAATAGCTGTTACACCCAACTTCTTAGAAGAGTACATAACATCAGCTGGAGAGATATTTCCAGCAATGAGGTATATGGCAATATACCACTCTTATCAGAAACCATTAAAAAGAGACATCTCCAGTTTGTTGGTCACTGCATGAGGACAACTGACCAACAAATTTCGCTCTGGTCTTCTGGACACCTCCTAGAGGAAAACCTAGTTGTGGCAGGAGGAAGGTTAGTTATCCTGTTATTGCTAAGATATTGGACTGCAGGCAAGTGAAATCCAGCAACTCATGAAGGATAAGGCAACCTGGTACCGATTTGTCTCAGCTGCTTCTGACGACAGATGATGATGACGATGATACAGTCTACTACAGATATTTCAGCCATTCTGCTGCCACAATTCATCGCCTTGCAGAGATCGATGAACTGTTAGATGATACAATACTTTTGAAGCTGCAAGAATCTCATGCCATTCACTTGCTTTCCCTAGGTTCTGCCATTTCTGGTATGTTTAATAAGTTGCCAGCTGTGGTAACGGCCCATGAGAATGAAAGCGTCCTAGCATCAATGACAATGCTAAAGTTTGTTTCAGAATAGAAATGTACCAGGTAATTGCGCCTTTAAAAAGGTAAGACATGATAACTCACTAAGTGAACTTTATGGGTAAACAGCCCACTAAGTGAACTTTATGTTTCAAACAAATGTTGATAGGTATGAAGCTCACCCAGGGTTCTCCTATTATGGCATGTACTTGAGCCATGGCACCAAAAACGTTATATTTTGAGTAATAGACTTAGTAGGATCATCGGATCAAAATGGTCTTTACAGGAAAATACTATAAGAATCAAATCTCCTCAATCGATTTTAGTCCAAACTCTTATCTAGTAAGAATTTAACTTTCCTTCAAATATTTGAGAGTTTCAAAAGATATGATACGTGGGTTTTTTATTTATTGTTTTTTTAAATATCTATTTTTTTCATTAAATAATTTGTCCCGTCTAGGTAGAAGGTTTTTTCCTTTACGCTAGAACTCCCAGGGATATTCGTCTCACAAAATATATAAAATCTCACTGATTTTAGGTGGAAAAAATTAGAAAAAATCAAAAACTACTTGATCTGCAAAATCTAATGTTAGACTTTTCTAAATTTTGAGTTTTCTTTCATAATACACCTTATTTATCAATTCAAAAATCAAACACCAAACTTATAACTCATCAAACTTGAGAAAAAAAATTAGTATTTTTTCACAAATTGCCGCCATTTTCTACACTACCATAATCGGTCCCTGTACAAAGTCCTAGGGAATTTGAAAAACTCTTTATGTGAGTTATCTCCAGCCTTTAATGAAAAAAATTAGCCGATGATCCACCTTTAAGTTTAATTTAGGTGGTTATGGAAATTTCTATCATAACTACTATTAATTGTTTTTCTACAGCTTTGTTTTCAAACACAACAAGCCAAGCGATACCTCTATAACACCTTCCCGTCGTCATTGCTCCACAATATTTCCAAATCTGTCCCTGTGCCCCAGCACACACTATCTCTCCACTGTGGTCTAAAGCTAGGCAGGAAACGGAGCTGCTGGGGGAGGTGATAGTTTCGGAAGTTCCGGGTATCTACAAAAATAAAATACACAAAGAATGCAAAATAATCATTTTAAAATATGTATTTATAGGCATTGATATCAAAGTTTTATACTATTACGGACAACCGACATGTTTTACAATTGTTTCATACATGAAGTCCTATGTGTTCCTTTCAGGACAGGTGACTCAACTCTGATATGGTGTTTGTGCACAGTAAAAAGCCGAGGTCTGAGAAAAGGGTTAAATTTAACTTGTTTCTTCCTACTCAACCCAGATAACCTTATTTTTCTCACTTATATTATGTGCATTGTAAATGCTTACCTCCTCCATTTTGAACCAATGTATTTCCAGTAACAGAACACCACCAGATTTAATGTTATCAATCTAGCTCTTGTTGCTCATGCAGTAAGATGTTATAATGTTTTTGAGTTTCTGCCTCACCATCCGATCCAGGTCTATGAACCATTTGATAATTCAATTAATGTCCTGACTCATAATGATTTTACTAATCGCTACTGGCTAAAATATAAATAATAATAAACCATAAATATTTTGCACCTTGTGAACTGATGCTCAAATCCACAACCTTAGGATTACAAGACAGCTTCAAAAGGCGCATGTCATCAATCTGAGCTGGCAGATGTAGATGGTCATACTTTTGTATAATACTTAAAGGGGGATGGCCAGATTCCACGGCAATTTGTTATTTAAGTTGATTACTTTTCTCTTGATAGTAATGGCCTTCACCCCAAAAATCCCATCTATAACAGTTTCGCGCCAATCTTTTCACCGTTTGAATGAGAGCTAAAACATGAAGTTTGTAATCCCCCTAGAGTTAATGTTGTAAACTTAAGTATTGGTTGACCAAAATGGGAATACAGGCTGTCCCAAAAAAAATGTTAACACTGGGGACAACGGCTTTTTGCTAAAAAGAACGTAGCATGGGTCTTTGGTGGGTATCGCTTTGAAGCCAATAAAACAAGCTGTTAATTTGGCCAGTTATTTCATTCCAATCCGATACGTACAACCAAAAGATATGCTCATCAATTATGAGAGGGGCAAAATCATAGGGCTGTCCGATTTCTGCCAAAAACACTTGGAATGCATGATGCAACTGAATACCTGACGCTGATATAGAACCTTCTTTCCATCTTAAAAGGAAACAAATAGTTTTGAAGATCTTGCTGTGTTTTTCTATTAACGAAAGCCATCGAGATTCCCGTTACAGTTTTTTTTACGAAACGCTCATCGTTGGATCTTATCGCAACTGCTTTCTACAAGAGAAAGTTTGGCTTGAGTTCTTCTTCATCTTGTCAGTAATGGGTCTGTGGGTCTGCCCTGGTGTCTTTATATTTCCGATTCTGCCTACTTCATTGGTCCATGTAGGCTTATTATCTGAGGTTCTCTTTCTTTTTTGTTACTTTCGTGTTCTTGTTGTTATTCTGTCTACAGAATCATATATTTTCTTGGAATCAATGAGTGAAAGTTTGATTGTTTGATTTAATTGGTTTGGTTTGCAAGTCTGTGTAATTTTGAGCGATTGATAAGTCTACTAACTCTGCTAATGGAAGTGAACTGACTGATTAATTTTGAAAAATACAAGTATTGCTGACACAAAGGACAAATTCACCGCTTTATTGACATAATAAAGTTCAAAAAGGATTGGTCAATAATCTTCAGTTGGTTTTCAATAGTCAATCAATAATTAATCAATAACCCAATTATGACTATGTTACAAATAATGTTTTCACACAAAATTACAAATGTAATCATGCAAACCGGAACCAATCCAAATTTGCCTCTTCTTTTGGACGAAGCATATCTTTGTTCTACACATCCGCATTGAAATTAAATAAACGGTCAATAAAAAGCTTATTTATTTGTCTTTAAGAGGCATACCAACAAAAGAACCCGTGTGAACTTTACTTGTTTACCAATGCAATAGGTAGGTTGTTAAATGTCAATGAACAAGTTCCCGTAGGATTTTTGGTGCTAAAATATGATTTTACTTGCTATGTTTTTTTTCTTGCAATAGGAGGTGCGTAAGGGAATGACCAGACTATCAGAAAATGACTTGGTGCAAATTTTTGGACTGCTTCCCAACCTCCCAACCTCCCACCCATTTTGCCTTCTTCAATGGGGAATAAATTGTTTTACTACATGGAAAATTTCAAATTGAGTCAAAATGTGTAATTTAAAATGTTCATTAACATGTTTTATCCCTTATAACGGATTAGAAAAAGAATAAAGTTTGCCTAGGTCCACCTTTAGTTAAAGCGCTATAGCCCCATAATGGTTCAAGGTCATCAAATGGAGTAAAATTAAACCCAATCTAAGGGTTTTGTTTCACTAAGGTGATGAAGTTTCTTGTATTGTCTCAGGATCCAAAAATGTATTATTTTACAGTGTGTGACATTGTTGGCTAATTTACAAGCAAAAATGTATCACGGGCCTACATGGTCTATGGGGATATCACCAAACTTCCCTGAATCGCAATGGTGATATCACCAAATCAGTTAAAATTTTTTTTGGGCCCATTTTCTGTTTTCAGGTATGACACAAGGATCATTATGACACCACTTTTCAATCAACATTGGAGCATTTACCCCAGGGGTTACCTTGAACTATTTTGGGGCTATAACCTCTTTAACTAAAGGTTGGAACCTAATCAATATATATACAGCAGACTGTTTTTTTTTTTTTTTTTTTTTAAATAATTTTAATCAGTATACTTAACTTGTTGATGAACTCTTTTGAACTCAATTTTAACTTTTTCCTGTACTAACATTTCACCCTTGAAGAAGGGGGCCACAGTCACTAATTTGCACCCCATCATGTTCTGACAGTTTAGACACACATACTGAAACCAAACACCACAAATCAATTTTAGCATGAAATCCTACGGGAATACACACCAAAGCACACTATAAGATTTCACAGGGTAAATGAGAATAGCTTTCTTCTGATAACTAAAATTTTGACCACTTCCATTAAACTGGGTTCCCTGGGGAATCCAGGTAAGCGGCTTTAACCATCGGACCACGGACCTTTAAATACAAATTATAACAAAAATAAAGCGCACACCTTATCATCATGATAGCACCACATGAGACAAGTAACATATTGTCTTGGACCAAATTTTTATTTTTTTTTTGGGGGGGGGGGGAGAATCTCACTTTGTTTGGTTAAAAATGTTTTTTTTTTAAACAAGTTGTTTATTGTTTAAGGCACTATCAGTGATTTGCTAAAATTAGAAAAAGCCTCAAAAATCTGATTTTGTGCCAGTTTTGTAACAATATAAAGCTAACATATCCTACAGTGCTAATACGGCTGAATCAACCTAATAAGGACAAATCACACATTTTAGTTATTAACTTTACTGTCCATACGACATTACTATAGTAATCACACCACTAAATAAACTAGTGGCAGACGACGTCAGTGCCGAGTCAGTGTTGGCGTCCGGAATATGGCCCTTTCCTAAATGAGAGTCACAAAATGTTGATAATTGTGTCTTTAAATGAAATTAATCATAATGTGTTGACTAGTAACAACAAACCATTTGGGTGGTAATATTTTGTCTGTGCCATTTTGTATAATTTCTGAGGTTTTGGGAAACTGTAAATTTCAATTTCTCGTACCACTCAACTAGGCGTGGCGATTTTTTTAAAACATAAATCTTTTGATGCTCTGTAGCTCAAAAAATCCGCCTTCATCATATTAATTTTTCAGTTTTGTTGAAGAGGTATGGTCCTAATCTTAAAAAAAAAATCCAGTTTTGAACTAACCAGTCCACTATAGCCGAGACATTGACGTTTGTGGAGAGGGGTCATTTTGTACACAAGTCTATTGGGAGTTATTTAGTGGTGTGATTCCTATAACACGTAATTGAATAGCTTTGAATGGAGACTCATATTTTTGACACTACTGTTTTTCTCTTTCTTCCTTTTCTGTTAACTTTTCAGTTGCAACAAATAATCTATGAGAATTCTACAGACTTTGTCCTTCAATGATAATATTTCATTCATTTCAAATATTCTTGAATCTTTCGTAAATCACTGATAGTGTCTTTTATTCAAGCCAAGTGGCATGGTTTCCCTATGCTTATGTGTAATGGGGAAAGTAAAAATGTTGAGATTGGAATTCAAAGCGATGTTAAACGCAGATGACCAACAATTTACAAACTTCCAACTGGCATTGGATTGGATCCAAATCAAGAGATTAAAGCAGTAACAGCAAATTTTTTGAAGAGCGCACCCCAAATTTTTTAAACTTGGACATTTTTGCACAGTAGCATTGGTAATGGTCGCTAAACTATACCTGAACGAGAATGCTAAAAAGGCGTATTTGTCATAAGAAGCGATGTTTTAATTAGAATCGACACATCCCGATTGCACTAACGGGCGGAGTTGGAAACGCGCAAATTTCTGTCCTTCCATTGAGAAATAGTGCCCCACCAAACCTCAACAAAATGAACGCTCATAACTTACTTTGCGAACCAACTGAACACTAGGATAAGCATAGAAATGTACATGGCGCAATTTACCGGCTATTTCATATTGAAAAGGACGTCTCCAGCTGCCGTTTAATTATTATCAGGGATCTCCGATGATTAATTATTCTAATTCAACATTCTTTCTTTTGCAACACATCGACAAGTTCGAACTTTACCAGTCAACGGTAGAGTTTACTAGCTATTACCATGCTAAATCTCAAATTTTGGGAATTAGAGGCGCCCTTCATAAAAATGTTGCTGTTATTTTTAAATGCCCATTCATTGAAGCATAGTGAACAAGAATTTTTTATCTTTATGTAAAAAATGGAGCAATCATCCATGCTTTCAGATTTCCATATACAACATATGTCAACTCATTACTAGATTGTGCCAAGAATAGATCTCAAAAGGATCCAGCGCTTGAAAATTAAAGCTGCGTGTTTGGTGTTTGCACATGCCGTCGTCAACCAAGAGTCGTATAACTTTTGATCACTCTTCACTGGTTGTCTGTTAAGCAACGTATCAGATACAAATCCTTCTTTAGTGTATAGTCTCTTCGTGACAGGCTCTCAATACCCTTACTGATGGTCTCAAATTTGTATAATGTGTTGGATAGTAATTTTTGATGGTACAAGACTAAGGCTAGGGTCTTCTTCTGGTGTTACAGGGCTTGTTATTCCTTGTATCAAGCGTAGATGTGTTGACATATCATTCAACGAATTGGTCCTAGCCTCCAGAACAGCTTCATTGGAGCACCTTTCACCATGTCTTTAAGAAGAAGCGACTCCTTAAAACATACTTATTTCATGATGTTAAATTCTGTTAACTTTGGATTTGGTTAGTTTTCCTTAAAATTCCTAAAAAACAAAAAATTTGTATATTAATTTCATGTTTTTTTTTTTTTTTTTTTAAAATGGTGTACATGTAGCCTTGGTTTACATATAATGCATTTTATCATTATTATGATACGTTTAGCATTTTTGCCTTTTCTCTCCTGTGTAAATCAATGCCCTAACAGTCCAGCTAATTGATCAGACACCACCACCTCCGTGTGGTTTAAAGCTATCCCTGATATATGCCTGCTGTATGCTCAGTGAATGTCACAAAACTGACCACTCTTGTGGTTCCACACTTTCACCTGAAAGTACATGTGAACACCATTTTAAGGAGCTACTCTAAAAATATTGTAACATGAATCTAACAAAAAAACAAATAAGGGAATTTCAGTTGAGCAATTACTGAATAAAAAATACCGACTATAACCCAAGTTATTTTACACCTTTTACAGGTACAACTCTCATAAACAGTTCATCAGTACAAGTATTTAAATATGCGGCCTCAGAGGGGAATGGTGAAATCATACTGAATTATGTGATTGATAAAAAAAACATGTAAAAGACTTTCCCATGTCCTTAATTCAATCTGACCTGTTAATAACAATGAATTAACGGTGCAATAAGAGATTTTAAGGCACCCAAAGATTGTGTCATAAATAGTACTTTCATATTGATTAGACAAAGGATTTCTTACCTTCTACACTTGTATTTCGCTACAGAAATGGTCTTAAAAGAGAGAAAATGGTGATTTTGATTTGGCTTGATATTATAAAACGTTAGGCTGAATTTTGTATTTGCTCCTCTATATAAGATTAGAAATTTCACAATTTTTGTACCAAAGAACATTTCTCAGCTTAATCCTTTCAGATGGGGATATTTTTGATGGAAGCTTTACATCATGGCAAAAAACAGTACTTTCTATTTTGTTTTTAGGGACACCTCTTCTCATTTGCCAACCTTTTTATCACTCGCCATAGAGGCCGGTGGCAGCAAGTCCTGAAAAAACCCAGTGCTCCCAGCCGGATTTGAACTGCGACCTCTTCTTATTAGACATTCCCTACCCACTAGACCATGAAGGCTGAGTGGGGAACGGATGATAGATTCATCTTAGTCAAGTGTCCATCGCATTCCTAGCATATTGCCATCAGAACAAGTACGTTTATCACATTTTTTTACTGGTCATAAGACCATCCAGTAATAGCAACCTTGTAATTAACTGACTGAGTCCTCTGTCACTGACTGAGTCCCTCTCTCATGGCTGAGTCACGCTCTCACTGTACTATTCACTCACGTCACAGTCATTATAAAAGGGTTTGCCCATGCATCCTTTGGACGGCCTGAATTTTCTGAATTCCAATCATGCAATGAGCCAATGAGAAATGTGCTGGTTTAGTTGGGCATCATTATGGGTGCTTGAATTTTAGCACAACTGCAGTATCATTTTCGCGCTGATGAACGCATCCAAAAAGGCCTGTGTGCTATAGGTATTCCCCAATAAGTATTTGTCAATATGAGATTGAAAGAAGGAATTTCAATTTATTTTTCACCCTACAATCAATAGTTCAAAATTGCTCATATCATGATGGTTCGATACAGATTAGTCAGAATGGCCCTGTAGCATGGTAATAATCAATATTTTGAATTTGATCCAACTCATCCCCAAACCAACTCGGTCCCGCAAAGTCAACTTGGGCCCAGTCCACTCAAATCATTCGACCACATGTACATTACAAACAACATTTTTTAACATTCAAATATCCAACCAGCTATACTAGGCGAGCTTAGTCTTGTTTTGTTATTGCTAACAATGTATGCTTGGATTCGCTCCAACTCGGCCTCAGGTCCACTCATATCATTCTACCACAATTACAAAACAACAACATTAAAATTTTTTCAACATCAATACCGACCAGCTATACTATGTGAGCCTAGCCTTGTTTTGTTTTTGCTAACAATGTAGGCTTATAAAGTTTAGATGGAGACTTTTGAATACACGTTTGTACCACCCCTTTTGGCCATCTTCTTCTGCTCCAGACACAATCAGCTGTCTCATCCTGGGAGAAGTCCAGACATGTCATGTGGTTGTATTGACCTGTTGTTTTAATACATGCATTCGCTCTCTGCCCCATTCCCATACCAGTAACTGTCCAAGACCCACACAGCCAAACCCTTCCAGTCACCTGGTGGGTTTGAAAGCTACGAACCTATTCTTTTGTCGGATATACTGTAGTTAAACAAGGATGTGTAACAATGATAGTTTTGAATATCAAGGGTTTAAAGGCACTATCAGTGAATTCGATAATCAAAAAATTGAAAAAAAATCATCAAAATCAATTGGTTGTAGTCCTGTAAAAATAACTGCAACACATGATTGAATGGAGATTCCTAAAAACTTCACTCTATCACTCACCTGCCAATTTATATACTAACGTGTCTTACCTACGGATGTATGGCGCTTGAAATCGGGTAATTCGTAAGGATATGGAAGACTCCTGATGCGAACCCCGTCACCAAGATGTGGTTCTTCGTGTGAGTCAGAGCCACAGGTCAGGTTGTTGAATCACCAATCACCTGGCTTGTTTGAAGAAATGTCTGCCACAAATTTAAACAAAAGAAAACAATCATATTAAACTAAAGGCTTATCATTGAAAGAACTTTTTTGTGGACAGATTATGAAACCCAATTTGCACGTTTCATCAAATAGGCATATTCCCATTTGGAATTTTGCATATTTCCCTTAGGAGCCTTAATAACACTTAAATGAACAAGGGGTTCCTATGGACCCCCAAACTACATTTTGCCAGTTTTTAATTACTAACATATACTTCCTCCCTCATTTTGTTTTGTAATTGTGTAACTTTTGGATATGCATCTGTTTCAAATTGCAAATGATTTTGATGTGAAATGGAGAAACGGCACATTCAGCAAAAGCATGCACTGAGAGCACTGAGCAATAGTGATTATGGAAGTGCACCTAATCTTTGTTGTTAACAATCAACTAAAAATAATTATTTTGTTAAACTTAATATTGGAAACATTCATATACAATCAAGCCAATCACACTTATTCTACAGGACATGCAACAGACTTTCAAATACGTAAATTAAAACTTTAATGTAGTGGTAAAAATCTATATCGACATTGGGGGTTTAAACAATGATAACAGTACATCTAATGTTAACCTCCAAAAATACTCTTTTTTTAATTTAATATAAAAGGTCACTCATTTTTAACTACAAATAGAAACAGAGTCTGGGACTTGGCAGGCCAGTATTGGCTTACTTCCATAATCTTCTTTCACTTCATTAATATTTCATGTATAACAAATATTATATATTTAATTGTATGTAATATGTTTTATACCATGTATGATGTGCTAATAGTTATGCTACAGTGCATGGGTATGACGTTCCATCCACCACTACCCACACACCAAGTGTCATCAAATTTTGGACATTGGGGATCTGTACAAGTTTCAACCTTTCATCAACCACCCAAGCAACCTAAATCCAGGTTAACATCAGGGTTTACACTAACCAGCAACCTTAACCCAGTTAACATCAGGTTAACCTAACCAAGCCCTAACCAGGTTTAACACATGGTTACCTAACACAACGCAACCTAACCAGGTTACAGGTTAACCTAACACGCAACATAACCAGGTTAACATCAGGGTTAACATCACAGTACCTACCCAGGTAAACATCAGGGTTTAAACCTAACCAAGTAACCTAACCGGTTAACACGGGTTACTAACCAGTCAACCTAACCAGGTTAACATCACGGTTAACCTAACCAACATGGAACACACAGACACACATACAGAAGGAATGGCTGTCGCAATCCCCCAGGCTGTTTAAGCCAGGGGGATAAAAATGAGTTTGTTGTAGTAAAATGTTATTTTTTAAGTCAGCAGTTATACCATAGACTTACGTGGCAGCCTTCTTGTACGGATTTATTGGGAATCTCTCCCCTCATCTGTTTTCTGCTTTTTCTTTTTCTGGGGGTTCATCATCTCATGAGGATCTGGCCTGTCACCCATGCCTGAATTGCGCCTCTGACCCCTCGACGACCTGGAGGTCTTCAAGATTGGTGTCCACATTTCCATACCACTAGCTCTGCTCTACGACTAACTGTGTAAAGCTGCAAAGGTTTTAAACAATATTTGTAATGACACAGTGTAGTTATGGTCTTAAAGGTCCATGGCCCGATCGCTAATAGCCTCGTCCCAGAACCCCAGATTTTACCGGATGTTGTCAAAATTTTGGTAACAGAAGAAAGCTACTATTTTCTCATTTACCCTGTGAATCTTAGGGCTAAAGGATGTTTGGTTTGGAAGTTATGAGCAAAATGTACTCCATTTTGATCGACCAATATTAATTTTACACAGTACTCTATGGGGCTCATCTAGCTCTCACTTCAAAACGGATTGAAATATCGGCGAGAAACTTTACAGATGGGGGTTTTTGGGTGACGGCCATTCTATCAAGATGAAAACTTTATATACTTAATTCGGACGATCCCCCTTTAAGTAAATGCTGCATAATCTTTCAGTGACTAAAGGTCCGTTCATACTTTACTGCATTGCAGTGCAGTACTGCAGCCTACCAAAATTGTTACTGCAAATGCTTGCAGTATGCCCTCATTACTGCAATGCAGTGCAGTGAAGACTGCATCATACTGCATTCCAATGTAGTATGATACAACGCATTGTAAGGCAATACAATGCGGTGACGAGCAGTGCAACAAATTTTTTGGCAACCAAAATTGCACATTGTCTACATACCATTGCGTGACATCATCTTTTTTATTTTGACCGCTATATATTTATTTTCTTCCTCTCTCCCCATATTCAATCTATTTATTTTGCGGGAATTGCCCTTGACGTTAATATGCGCGGTATTCGTGATGTAGTACTGCAACAAAGTTAAAATAATTTTAACTGGTGATGCATCAAGATGCCGTGGGGTGCAGTACGCCAATTTTACTACAATCCTTTGCAAGTTTACTGCAATGTACTGCAACCTGTGACATGCAGTGATCTGGGTTGACCTGCAGTAAATCAATTAGGAGTGCAGTGGAAGTGACGGAACATTGCAGTAAGTGGAAGTATGAACGGACCTTAAGAAAGCCACAGTTTTGATTAGTTGTCACTTCATCTCACTGGACCAATGGCAGCATGTAGTGCGAGCATGAATAGTTCACCTCAACCAGCCCCATAACTGTTCAATTTTGTTACTCAGAGTGTTTTTGAATGGAAAGGATACAACACTCCCACGGGCATATAGTATTTTGCTTTACCTTCCTGCAAAGAGAATTTATTTATCCCAATTGAAATACAAGTCACAAATGTGGGCGTGGTAAACAGATGAATATGGCAAGGTCCGGTTGGGTTGGGATGGGGTAACTGACAGGTAGTAGTAGTAAATCCATAGTTTTAAATCCGGTTTTTGTCCCCGTAAATGGGGTGGCCAGATTTACCCCACACTCAGAGCAATCGCCCTTACCTCCTCCCTCCACTTTGCCTGATTCAGTACATCCTCCATCTTCAAATCGATACCATGCTTTTTTGTGAACACATTAGCATTATCATGGTACATTTATTTTTTGAGGATAATAATTTATTTAACATGTGACGCATGCGAATTTGTTTGATAAATTTGGTCAGTGGTACCAACATGCACACTCTTCCTCCACTTTGACCAATCACACAAAGCTAACCATCAAGATCTGGTTGTTAAGTGATCATTACATACTTCCAGGTTTATGTATATATGTGTACAACTCACATATGAAGAAATTAATGCCCATATATCATTTTCACATCTAAACATTAAAATCCTAGGGGTTACACTTACATCTAAGGAATCTTCTTCAAAGTAGGCTGCTACAACACAGTCTTTGTGTCCTCCTAGAGTGTACACCACCAGCTGCTCTAGTTTGGTGGCAGCAAACACTCTGGTGTTCATATCTTTTGATCCAACAGCGAATACCCTGCAAAGAAAAATACAAATCTGTCAGGAAGGTTTATTCACAGTAATAGTTGAGAAGCAAGATTCTTCTTTTTGCGTATGAGGCAGCAGCTAAATGTTGTAGGCGGTGGAGCCAGCTCACTGTTGATCAGCCACCATCGGTGCATATTGCTGTTGAAGCGACCGACTCCTGTGCGAATCCAATTTAAGGTGACCCATTCCTTGTGTGGAAGATTACTACCAGGTGGGAGTTCTTTGTAATTGACTTTCTTGCTGAATGATGTAGTTAAAATGTAATGTGCAATCTTTTCGTATTACCGTATATGCATGTGAGGCTCATCCAAATGGACCACAGTGGAAATAAGTGTACATTTATGTATTCTTTTCTGTGTTTTTATCCGTGGATGTATTCCTAAATAAAATGAATGAAAAAAATAGTGAGTTGATCTGGTCTTGAAGTATCTAGCCAGGCAGTGTTCCATGTCTGTAAGATGTTGAATGGGGAGCTGGAGAGTTTAGCAGCGTGTCGACAGAAAGGTCGACGAGAGCGCAGTCTCTGTCTGCCGAGCTGGTGTGATTCTTTGATAGTGTTATGCAGCAGGTGCCTGTTGTCCAACAGAGCCTTATTCAACAGTTTGTGTGTGTGGTGTTCTCTCCAAAGCACTGCAGGTGCCATGCCTGAAAGCACTGGTGGAAACTCAGATGGAGTGGGACGAAGGCAGCCAGTTGCCTTACTTGCATTCACCGTATTTTGTGTATACCTCAATCAAAACTGAATACCCCAAAACACATTTTGTGGTGACAAAGCTTTTCCTATTACATGTGGGCATAGCCAGTCTGTGTTCTCCTTTTTATTTCTGTGAGTTTAGCTGAGTAAGTTGTCGTCAAAACTTAATGAATAACTTGGATATTAACTTATATATTGCTACACTTTTTCATCCTAGATTTTTACCTATTAGCAATGACATTAATTATTAAAATCATAATGCCACCATTGCTCTACCAGAATGTTGATCATGGCATCTGAGTTCGCTTGTGTAATAAGTATAATCATAATGCATCACTGGCATGCCCTTCTAAAGCAAGTTACTCGAATTCTGTTTTTCCAAAAAAGTCTTTTTACCGGTTAAGGACAGTCCTTTAAATCAGCCATCCTTGAAGAAAAGAGTCTGTGAAACTCTTCCCACTATTTTCAAATCCTTGTTGCACCTATGCCAATGAAATGGGCATTCAAAGGAAAGCGGACATCTTTAACTAATCCCCATTCCCCTTCATCAATCAGTGTGGGTAACATGAGGTTCATTGTATCAACAGGTCATGAACCCACACTACATCAGAAGACCGGGATATATTTTCTCAGGACATGCCACATGTTTGCCATGGCATCTTGAGGATTGAGAGTCTGTAGTCATTTACTTTGGATTCAACCCCCACCCAAAGGATTGACACCATCAGGAGTATTAAAGGTCCCAGGACACGGCTGAGTAGGACATTTCTTAATTTCTACCTTTTCGCTAACTCAACAGTATCCTGATAATATCGCAACACAGATGTTAACAGTGAACATCGGGAGAAAGTGTTAAAAATTTCAAGGATTAAAAATATACCCTAACGGACAGGCCTTCTCCGGTTTTCGCGAACGCGTTATCAAGATGCTGGAGTTGGAGTTGACCCCGTAATGACGTCAGAGTACAAAGTTTGTAACAAGCTCACACGTGGGCTACCGAACCCACACTACGATTATCTCTCATTGTGGTTTCTTGTCTGGGAACTTGAATAAACTATTCTGTTCTGATTCTCTTGTCGTACGGTCGCCGCTGGTGCACCGTCGACAATACAGCACGTTATTATCGTAATTTTAAGGCAAACCAAATCAAGACTCTGAAAAAATATGCCTTGATGATTACAACACGTATCGACGCATATACCGCGAGGAAGTCAACTGTGTACGTATGCAAGCAAACTTGGCCACGCGAACGTTTCCGTTCCACGATGACGATCATGCCGCGTTACACGTATCGCGTATTTGTTACCCGGGCGTCACTTCCGGGTAATCGATGCCAGGAGCGATTAAATCACTTTCGTGTTGGAATTTCCTTTCAAACTGTTCAAAAACCAAGCGAGTATGCCCAATTTTTATCAAATATACGGTTTCTCCAATTACTGCTTCATGCAGATTTTACATTGATACCAATACATACTATGAATGAAACCATTTTTTGGTGGTATTATAAGTATGTTTAAAGCATGTCCATGGACCTTTAAAATAACTGGATTTGTATTCTGAAAGCACTTTCGGGAAAGACACAAACTTGTATGAACTGACATAATGAACTTTAAGCCTGTAACCAACTCAGCAGAAGGGCTACACCCAACATAACTTGAGTTACAATCTTGTCAGGCAAGATGGTGTGAATCAATGACATTCACAGGCCACAGAAGACCTGTGATATAAAATTCCAAAACATGTGCTTTTGAATAGTAGGCCACCTTGTGATACTAGGAGCCTGTTCATGAAACTTCCACCCAAGCATGACAAAGAATGCAGCTGCAGAAAGGTAAAGGGAAGTCCTAAAAGAACCCACTAAGGTACTCACTAAAGGATCTTACTAAGCTACTAGGACTGGGAAGGAGACCATGGCTCACTGGTTAGGATATTGCCATTTGTCGTAGGAGGTCCCCAGTTCATGTCCTGGCAGGACCACAAGTACTAAATTCTGGATTTGATTTGCATAAGAACTATTTGATTACAACTGGAATTCTGCACTCCCCATGGTTCATTTGGACTTGAGCAAATGAACCATGAGAA
The DNA here is from genome assembly GCA_023653785.1 of Ophioderma brevispina. Lineage (NCBI taxonomy): Eukaryota > Metazoa > Echinodermata > Ophiuroidea > Amphilepidida > Ophiodermatidae > Ophioderma > Ophioderma brevispina. The sequence goes on from JAMKCH010003914.1 coordinate 20,866, forward strand.
TATACATCTTCAGCAAGATTTTGTTGTTGACTTTCAACAACATGATTGGTGGTCAATCATGTGACTGAACTTGTCAACTAGTCCTCCTCGTTCACTCCAGTCCAGTTCGAAATTACTGCTAGTCTCTCCCGTTTTTCAACATCGTATGGACCAATGTGTCCTTCCTGTTGCTGCTATTGCTTTTGTGGACCAACTTGCCGTTTCTGCCCACCAAGCTACCTCTCTGGGTGCTTTCAAAAAGTGTGTAAAAACTCATCTTCTTATTTCATAATAGTCATTCTCTCCATTTTGCCATGTATTATTTATTTTATTATTGTTGTGGTTTGGAATTGTGGCTTGGGAGTGTTGTTTGTGTTGTAATGCAAGGTTTGTTTATTTGCTGTGTGTTCATATTGTTTTGTAAAAGGCATACATTGTAAAGGCCTATTGGTTACATTTAAAAGCACCTCTTTATTATTATTATTATTAATATTCCGTCTGGAGGGAACGTTATGCCATCGGTCCCATGTAAATGGAAAATCACACCTGTATAATATAAATCACAGCAATTTGCAATAAGAGTAGAGTGTAATCCCCAACTAAATAAGACCAATTAATAAAAATACTAAGATAGCAGAAAAATGGGAAATACAACAGGAACAAATAACCTCGAATTGCAGATTAAATTAAGATTGTTATTGTTACAACTATTTCTGTTACTATTTGGAAACAGTGGGTTATTTTTTTGGTGCAAGCATGCAATCACATGAATTCAAGTGGCTATGGAACACACACTGGCACATGGCTTACTGCCACTGAAGGGTCACTGCAATGCTTAATCTTTCATCTTTGGTAGGACGGATTGGTGTAGTGGCTCATCCACTCGCCTTTCACCAATGAGGCCCGGGTTTGATTCCGGGTTCAATTCCCTGCAGAGCAAGTGTCATATGTGAATTTGGTTGTTGATCCATGCCCGTCCTCGTAGGTTTTTCGAGGAATTCGGTTTGCTCCTGCATTTAAAATCGGACTTTCTTCCCATAAATCTTGTCGTTCTGGATTACTCCTTGGTTGTAGCAGCCTAAGGCGCTCCATAGCGGCGCATGAGGCACTTTGGTGGATGTTTGTGCGTTATAAGATTAAATATTATTATTATTATCTTACCTTAATCGAGGCCCAGTAAATGCATGTGTTGTCAGTAATAGGCACCATAGTAGGTCTGTTGTAATAACAGTGCGGTGATCTATGGTACTGCCTGGAGCATGGTATACTAGTGTTAGGTTGTCTTTGGTAAGTGACTATTTTACTGAGAAAAACACCCAGCCAAAAGGATACTTCTTTTAAAATTCTACATTCCTGTGAATTTGGTTTATCTTGACTAAACATCATGAATATTTATGAACCAGTGCAATCCTTTTATGGCAGGTTTTCTCTTCATCTTCTTGATATTTTATTTAAACCAATGTAATCCAGGGGTGTGAGAGGCCATGGACAAAAATACAGCGCCGGTCATTGACCGCTAGTGTCGTCTGCCATCGCTGGTTTGTGAATGGGGCCAAAGGTGACATGAGAACAACCAGGTGACATGAGCAGTCACAGGTGATATGAGGTCCTCAAGGTCACATGATGTCAATGGGCGTCAATATGTCACATGCGGTCAAAATGTCACATGGGGTCACAAATGTCCCATTGGTCACCAAGGTCACATAAGGTCACATGGGTCACCAAGATCACATGGGGCACAAGGTAACATGGGTCACAAAGGTAACAAAAGGCACCAAGGTAACACAAGGTCACCAAAAGGTCACACAAGGTCACCCCACCCTCGACCCCCCACCCGACGCACCCCACCCTTCTCCCTCCCCGAGACACCCCTCTCCTCCACGATGCACCCTCCCCCTCTCCGACGTACCCCACCCCACCGAGCCCCTCCCGGACCCCTAACTGACGCAAGTTTTGTGAATGGGCCAAAGGTGATATGTGGTCACCAAGGCGGAAATGAGCGTCACCAAGTCAAATGAGGTCACTGAGGTCACATGAGGTCACCAAGGGCATGAGGTCACAAGCGTCACGTGAGGTCACAAAGGTCACGTGGGTCACGTGAGTCACGAAGGTCAGCAAGAGGACCTAACATGAACCCACTGGGTTCATGGGTCCACATGCCACAGGGGTCACAAAGGTCACATGGGGTCACTAAGGTCACATGGGGTCACTAAGGTCAACATGGGGCACCGGAGGTAAAATGGGGTCAACGAGGTCCACCGAGGTCACATGGGGTCACCGAGGTTCACATGGGGTCACCAAGGTTGCATGGGGTCACAAAGGCACATGGGGCACAAAGGTCAGAGTCACATGAGGTCACCAAGGTCAAATGAGGTCACCCCATCCTGCCTCCTCCCCGACGCACCCCACCCTCCCCCTCCCCGATGCACCCCTCCAGACACACCCCACCCCGCGCACCCCACCACGACCCTCCCCGATGCACGCACCCCACCCCCAACCCCCAGCCTTTCCGTCCCAAACCACCCCAGGCTTTCCCCCTCCATATGATTACACACAAGATGTATGACATAGTACTTTTCAGGTATGCAGTAGATTTGCAGGTATCAGATTATAAAGTTTAGCGATACAGCAATTATGCATATTTATTAGCTATTTGCATACCTAAGCTGACATATCAGGAAACTTTCAAATGCAAAGAGATGCGCACCAGAATGGTTTTCAGCAGTGAAGGAATTTTGCATATCAAATGTTTCAAAAATATAGCGATACGCTAATTTTTCAGGGGTGCAAATTCGAGTTGAGAGAATGAAAATTACTTGAAAGACAACACTACATGATTCAATGAGAGAAATTCATTCTATATCTGGATGCTACGAAAGCGCCTGTGAGAATCGATTCTGTGATTCTTGTCGAATTGATCCCTGTATTTTGCTTTGCCATATTAATTAGCTCAGCTTCCATATGTAATTTACCCGAAATATGTCCAACTCTCATCAGTCGGAACTTCTGAACCCGGCTTCCTTCCATTCAAGTTACATATTATTGTCGCCTGTTATAGTTGGAACTCCAGATAACGTGTACACAAGCTTTGCAGAAGGGTTAACATTTTGCCAAGGGCCAATTGGTCACATGAGGTCACCAATGTAACCCTTACCCGCCCCCCTTTTCCACCAAAAACAAAAAAAACAACCCCCCCCCCCCCCCCCAAGAACAAATGTTACATTATCATAGCACTTACGGAAATCATACGACATGCAATATAGTAAACGGGTTAACATTTTGACCACAGACACACACACACAGATACATAGACATACGACCAGAGTAATCCCTATGTGCCATCTGCAATTCTTGCAGACGACACAAAAACGAGGAAAAGGGGGAATAAAGAGAGAAAAAAAGGAGTAAAAATGCCAAAAACAGGCTGAAAATCAAAGAAAAAGCTAAAATTTTGGCACTAACAAAATTTCAAAAACGAGGAAATCCTCTTAAAGGTGATCCTCATTGCTCGGACGGCATATATGAAGCTCTATACCAATGGAAAGCTTATGACTTCAGGATGCCAAAAATATCTTTTCCAAAAAAATAATTGTGTAATATAGCCGCTATAAACCAAAAACTAACCCTATATTTCGTTGCGATTTTACGCCCAAAAAATACGCTTAAGCTTTCCTTCTCTGACCTTGGCAATTCGTGTGACGTAGGCGATTGTACAAGTCTTGTTGCGCAATGCATCTTCCAATGTAAAGGAACCCCAAATCACTCCTCTTCTCCTGTGTTGAATTTCGCCAATATAGCGATAAAAATTGGTTGACTAGGTTCCTTGATCTCTGTAGATTGGTAATTATAATTCCCAGCTTCATAAGTGTGCAAGAAATGTGAAAAAAAATCGCTTGAATTCTCATCGCTTACGATGAATCGTGAGTAGCGAGCAGAGCTCAGAGCCAGCTGTGTGAGATTTTGACCACCACTCATGCTCCTGGAGCATAGGTTGTGGCAACCGTTCCAGAGCGAGCTATTCATTATATTGAGCGCTGACCACAATAGCAGTAGCGATTTATTCCGTAAATGTTATCAAGGATTAGAATTGCAAAGCTGGCACCCTAATCCTCGCTGGTCTTGTGGTTAGGTAGCTGACCTCATGATACAGTGGTCTCAGGTTCGAATCTCACTACTGCTTCTTTTAAAATATATAAAATTTTCATTATTTTTTCAGGTTTCATTATTTTTTTAGGTCCAAAAATAAGAAAAATAAATAGCTGCCCTTTGAGGTTAGAGAGGGAGACCTGCCCCTGGAGCATGGGTGGTGGTCAAAACTACCACGTGCGTAAAGACACGGCTCTTCCATTGATTTACGTTACACCCTCTTATGCCAACCGATGGAATTGCATGAGGTATAGGCGCTATCAGGGGGAGTAACGGTGAATATCTTAATCTACTTTTCTCAGGCTGGGAAACAGTCACTCAATTATGGTTATTGAACCTTTTTTAATGAATCACTGTTGGCTTTGCTATTGGGTTTCGGGTAAAGTCTTGGCTCATCGAGTATAATATGGCGGTAATTACTTTAACTAGCGACAATTTCTTTACCATAAGAAATTCCAGCAATACTGCGAAACAAGGCATTCAGTATGTATAAAATGCCAACTGAACCGCCTTCTCTGGTGACTGAGTGGGATAGAGCCGTCAAATCTACCAGATACTTCAACAGACAGTTATCTGTATCTGTATTGCTCATAATTCTGTTTTAGTTGAACAAATTTTAGAGAAATAATGGTAAGTCTTCGAAAGCGCAGAAGCGAGCGATACAAGCGAATGCGATTTTGTTTACTTGCATCGACGATTGCACAATCGGTGGGGTCACCACCTCACAGCGCCCAAGTCAATAATATTGACTTTCGCTGAAGTGGTGTTGCTAGAAAGACGATTTTAATTTTGGCTCTTGTAACCAAATCGTGAGTAGCATAAATATGACAGAGTTACATATAAAATTGCGATAAAATAAGCTTTCCATTGGTATAAAGCTTAATATATGCCGTCCGAGCAATGAGGATCACCTTTAAACGAGGAAATTTCACACCCCTGGTAATTTTGTCAGTGAGAGTTGGACTACTTCCCCACATGCATGTAAACACACAGGTGCAGCAGTGAGTGGGGTAGTCAGGGGGGAAGGTCGGATTTATTTGGCATCCTTCGGAAAATTAGCACTCTATATAAGATGGCATTATATCATGTATATAGATTCTATGGTGTTAAAGGCTCATGATATGGTCATTTTTCTGTCATAACTCTGCGAAAATGGTTTACTGCAAAATGCCACACCCATAAAACGAATCTTATACATTAACTTCACGAAAAAATGCGATCAACTATGACAAATCAGGTCTTGGAAAGGAAATTTGAGCAAAATGTGGTGCGATATGAGCCAGATCCGGTCAATATGTCGGGTATACGTTGTGTTGCATGATCGCCGTAGTCTTGTGTGCATTTGTATATGTTCGTGCTCGGACCTCGTGGAGTCAATAGGTGTGGTAGGACCCCATATACATGAGAATGAGACTAAATTTGAATAAATAACGTTCTCAGCAGTCTAGGGATTTTTGAAATGGCGCGAAAATTGAATTTTCAAATGCATTTTTCTCTAAATTCTTCTACGAACTAAAAGTTCGCAGAACAAAATTGCTTTAAATGATGTCTTCTTGCCGTATGGTAAAAATTGAATGAATTCATCAAGTGGTTTTGGAGGAATCAATCAGGCATATTAATGCCGATTTAGGGATTTTTTCCATAGAGCTCCACAGGAGCCTGGCAACCTCGAAAATCCCAACTCTAGTATCGAACATCGGGCGTCCTTCCCCCCCTGGGGGTAGTATACAAATATAGACTGCTCATGTGGGAGATGGTGAGAAATATTGCCCCGAGATGATCTTGAGACCAAAGACTATTTTGTTTTGAAAATAGTAGGCCCGCGAGTAAAGAGCAGTCACACCTCATGCATATATTTCTGTCATCTTTTTTTGTTTTAAATGTAGTGTTTTAGGTCAGGCCTAGTGTAAACCTAGGCCAATTCCATAATAATAAACTGCATTACCATAGGCGTGCCCAGGAAATTTTATTGAGGGGGGCTGGAGTAAAGAAATTTGAACCATGAGAGCGAATCGAGCGGAGTGAGCGGAGCGACTAACGGGTGGGGTCCAGGGGCTCGCCTTAGGGCCCCTGGTGGGGTCCAGGGGGCAGAGGCCCTGGAGGCTCCTGAGGTTTTGGGTTTTCAAGACCTGAAAACGCCTTTCCTTGCGTACTTCTTCCGACACTTTTTGATCCGCATTTGCATGAAAAAAATCAAATAAATGTACCATGTTCCTCTTCTTTTTCTTCTTCTTTTCTCCTTCTCTTTTCCTCTTTTTTCTTTCTCCCTTCCTCTTTCTTCCTTCCTCTTTTTTCTTGAGAACTTTGAGGGGGGCTTTAGCCCCCCCCCCCCCCCCCCCCGGGTACGCCAGTGCTTACAGTTTTCTTACTGTAGTATTCTCCATATAATTTGTTTTTTTAGGTGTGCTAAAACTGATACAACATGGTTTATTTTGAAGATGTAGTGCAAAATAAATAGTGTACCTCAGTGTTGGATGTTCGAGCTGCGCTTCTCAAGGTAGTCTCGATCGGCCAACAACTCAGGAACAGTATTATACAAAATACTACATGGTTAGATGGAAATTCCCTAGGTTATGGCTAGGGTTCGGGGTGGTAGGCCTGTAGCCAGTACCGAGAGAAAAATAGTTGCACTAGTTCCCTGATATAGCATGTGGTATTTGTTTTATTATACCTCATACATATTTGTTGACCATGTTGCGTTGACTGTAAGCAATCACCATCCCGCGCCGATATACTTTGGCACAATTTAGCACTCAGCTTCAGTGAGAGAACTTCCAGTAGTCGGAAAAGATGTTCACTGCCTTCAGGCGACAAAACAAGTGTTTTGTGCCTCTGGGTATGATGATATAGGGAAAATAGTCAAAATTAATGCATGGGAAATAGCTCAAATTCGCCAATAGCTCAATTTATTGTCCCTGTGTCTGGCACAATTGACCAATGAAATGGAAGGATTTATACCTATTATCTCATGAATATTTATGAGGTGTAATAATTTGCTTCCCTCAAACCATGTTGTAATTTATGTAATACGTTCCACAGAATGGGGTGTGTATTTTGATGAAATTACCCAATGGGCTAATCCATTTGGAATCCACACTCCTGTGCAATACTCAATTGGAATTCTTCCACAGAGGGGTGCAGGTTTCAAACTGTAGAGCCAATGGGCTATTCGTCCTCCCCATGTGTAATATTTTACCTAAATGTTCCACTGAGCTGGTCTTATGGTATTAGCTTAATGAAAGGGTCCGTCTTTTTGGTCCAAAAATATGTGACAGCTTCACAAATATGCCTATTTATAGAATTATAGGTGCCAGTGAAAATGGAAAATACCAATCTTAAATCACAGAATTAAGATAAATGTCCATATTATATGTGATATTTTGCCAAAAACAGTTCTGAAACTGCTTATAAATGCTAAAGGTGCATTTCATGATCCTAGTCAACTCCATTTTTGTTATAACTCCATATCCTTGAGAAAAGGTTATTTTGAAAATTTCAGTTGATTCTGACTATGCGTTTTGATGTTATGCACAAATATATATGTATAAGGATGGCCCATAGGCCACTCTGTTGTAATTTCCGTCCATTTATGGACAGAAAATACCAATTAACAATTTCTTCCAGAGTAGATCGAATTTGCATATACGCACACATACTTTACTTAGCCCAGTCAGTGGTCCAGATGCCATAAAAATCCCAACTTTTTTTACCAAGTCGGGCACGAGGCTATGGATCATGAAATGCCCGTTACATTCAAGGTTGTACCTGGGACACCCTGATAGTCAGATTTCATAATTCTTCTTCTCCACAGCTGTTTGGACCCTATAACAAATTTCTCTCAGTCTTATTTTTTAAAAACAATTTTAAAGCAGTGGTGACACGTTTTGACAACCGTAAAATAGGGGACTACCAAAAGCTATTACCTCAGCAAAAAACAGAACAATTCTGCTGTAGCCCAACAAAGGTATGAAGTTGTATGTTATAGCACCCACTGTATGCCTATTCTTCATAAAACAGACATGTTAAACTAGATTTTTTAAGAACATTATATTTGCACGCATGAATTTCAAACATTGAACAGGAAGTAGTCAGTGGAAAAATAATCCAAATTAGTTTGGGCATGAGGAGCGCGTCCCGTATCATGGATACAGCGGCCCCGGATCAGCTTCCTCAGTTGAACAATTCCTGACACCACCACAAGCATACCAAGACTTGGGCATAACGCTAAGAAGAAGTTGTCAAAACTGTGTCGCCGTTATGTTATTTTATTGCTTACCTATTTTATGTGAATATTGTAATTATTCAGCATTATGGCTGCAATGGCAATTGTAATATAAACCATCATGAATGTAATGTAAATGCGTTGATATTTTTGTTTTATTCTGGTTTTATCATAATAAATGAGACTTTCAAACAGCTGTACATGAACTAGTCTTATTAGACAGGCAGTGTGGTCTTTGGCAAAATCTATTTGGGGAGGTTGGAAAATCATTTTGAGAGAGTGGAAGTGCATAAGAGAAGTATTGTGCTGATTCTCGTGATGTAGGAATGACCACTTAAGACGCCACCGCCCCCTCCCAAAAAAATTACAAAATAAACATAAAACGTATTGCCATCTGAGACTATACTTGATAGCAGTAACAGGTCTATGGAAGTGAACATGATGAAGAAATGTTTTACTAATTAGGCTACACAGCATGCCCGCACCAATCTGTAAAGGAAGATGAGAGTGACTAAAATCCCCAGAAGCTTTGTATGGTGGTCGTGTCACAGGATGCGCACGATATTATACTTAATTGGTAATGCGTGAGAGACTAATGTTATCAGTCCACCATAAGAAGTATTAAATGCAACTAATTCAAGTATCTCAGAAAACGAAGGGGTTGTATGGATATTTTGCGGCATCAAAGGTTTCCGAAATTTACCTCTTACGGGAACATCCCTCAACCGGGTCTAAACCAGGGAAACCCATGAGAAATGGTTTGGTCTGCTATTAGAGCATCTACCACTGAAACTTGTTCCTTTATCCCCTGAGAACAGATACCTTTCTTTCAGATCTCACAAACATAGAAATTGGAAAAAAATGCTAAAAAATTCGTCTTGTCATAAGAAGCGATTTTGTGAATCAGTATGGGATCTGTGATGTAATTTAAGGCGGAGCTGGAAAATTGCCACATTTGTGTCCGTCCATGATGAAATAGTGCCACATCACGGAAAATGACCTCGAACGTGACCTCGAACTTGAACCTTCTGAACCGATGGAACAACGAATGGATGAGTGTAGACATGTACATGGCGCCTATTTCCCGGCTATTTATATTGGAAGGACGTTTCAGCAGCCGTTGAATTCTTATCGGAGATCTCCGATTATTATTTATTTTAATTACAAAATTCCTTCTTTTGCGACAGAAAGTTTTGAGCTCTACCATTCACAGGTGATTTTTTTACTAGTCAATTACCAATGCAACTGACCAAAAAATTCAAATAATCCGGAAAATTGAGGGCACTCTTCAAAAAATGTGTGGTTATTGCTTTAGCCATGACATAACACATCAAATTATCCTGTTTACTTGATTACAAAAATCATAGTTGGCCAATGGAAAATAAGACACACAGCATTTGAGGCATTCGCTAAAAACTGGGGTTCTGGCCGAAATTCATGATCTCTTATTTTGAATGTTTGCATTTTTATCATTTGTTTAATAAATACATTTTTTGTGTGTATAATATTTTTTGAGGGGCAATTTAATTTAGGGATGGGCAATAGATATACTAACAAGGTGTGAGATTTTCATTTTATACATGTATACTTACGCATGATCCATAGTGCAATTTTTGTTTTTTTTTTTTTTTCTGCTAAAAAGCCTGAGAACCCTATGCCACATAAATTTGGTGCGCCCATGCCTAGTAGGGGTCCATGCTAGCATCGGTACGCCCATCAATGACGTCACTGGCATCCAGAATCCTTGCTCATTTTTGTACCTTCCCAAGGCTCCACTTGCGGGGAAGGGCTGGATGAGCGTACTTAGTTGGATCATTCGTAAGTAACAATCTCACAATTTTAGTGAGTATAATTTATATCAAAATATTTCTATTTATCCATTATATACAGTACGAAATGATCCAACTAGTGCATGAACTGCCACACTGGTCACTAGTGGAGGAAGTGGAGACGGTAGTCTCAGTTGGCGGGTTTCGCCATGTGGAAGTTTAAGGTGGGATCCCCCAATACAGGTTTTTTTCAAGGCCAAAAATTTGTATTTTATTAAGATTAGTCACTTGTAAGAGTCATGAGATGATAGATCCCTATCAACAGTAATCAGACGTAACAACTTCAGGCTTCAGTACACATGGTGTGAAACAGACTTCCCCTTATTCACTGGTTATAGATTTCTTAACTTTAGACTTGTAGAATCATCCTCTTTAGGCCTTGATAGAGAATAATGACGAAATCGTCAATTCGATCTTTAACTGAGGAATCATAAGAAGATCTAAGGATTCTAATTAAATAATGCAAGGGAGCAGAAACGAGACAGGGACATATCACCAACAGCCCTGGCGGTCTAGGTGTGGACTTCACATCAGGGGGAGAAAACCTGGCCAAGGAATAAGCACACTTAACACCCGCAGTACGAGCAACGCGAAAAACGGCCTGAGGCGAGAGGGGCAAAACCATGTGAAGGGGATAATACATAATATTATCTGATACTATGTTAACCCGCTTCCGAATTCCAATCCTTAGAAATCTTCCGAATTCAACTCCTTGCATAACGTCCGGATTCCGGGTCCCGTCTAAAGAAAACATCTCAAAAACTTGCACACAATAATCATCCAAAACTCCGACGACCCGTAGCAGAGGTTAGATGTTTATCAGATATTATCTATATAAACAATCGCCGTGAAGTATAAGTAGGCGATAAAGGGGAAAATATATGTTTAATTAGCCCATTAAAATTTTCAACATGGTGCCCAACTGAGAAAACCAAAAAGAGCAGGAAGATTTGGATTTGATGCCAGTGACGTCATGGATGGGGTACCGATGCTAGAGGGGGAACAGCTACTAGGCATGGGCGACCGCATTTTTAATGTGGCAATAGGGGTGTCTCAAGGCCTTTTTTGAGCAAAAAAAGCACTAGTGGAAATTTGTAATGTATATAAATGGATAAAAATAGAAAAGAACAGTAAGTGGACAACTGTCCATCCCAGTTAAACACACTACTCTCATCGACCAGTATTGCCGTTGTTGCCATCAGGAGCAGAGCCACGCATGCCACATTGAATCTTGCCTCGATGGGAAGTGTCTCAGCTTTGTTGCTGTGAACAGGAAAAAAAAAACAAACATTATTTGCAGAGTGATTATATCACTACATTACCCTATGGACAAAGTAGTACAAAATACATGAGGGAAAAGTTATCCCATTGCCCAAGCTATAATGTTTTTTTATTTGCCTGCCACTGCCGGTCTTAGGCTATGGTCCCATTGTTCTTCACTAAAGTTAACACAATGGAGCCAAACCAATATTCAATAATTGGCCTGGAAACACAGTCACTTTCTTTTACATCTGGTCCATTCCATTGTTATTGTGCATGCAGAAGTATCCCACTGTTATACGAAAGTGGCAATATCGGTGCACTGTAACAATGACTTTAATTGTGGACTTACTTTTTGAGATCAAACTTTGTGATGCGGTTACCGACTGGACTTATAATGCTATCTCCATCCTGTGTGAAAGACAGGTTACCTCGACGATACACAGCTCCCAGTAAATTGGAAAACTGTTGAGAAAAAGAAGAGCAAGGGTATAACATTTCAAGGCATTATAGTAATCACTTTAGTCCATGAGCTGCCATCATCAGATTTTCGGTTTGTTGCACCCAATTGGTGATTAATTTTCCCATATATCACCTTGAAGGGGATGTCCCCCTGACTAGGATTAGGTATGTTTCCGCCCCGAAAAGCTGCATGTTAGCGTGCTCTGCCCATTTCAAAATGGCCGCCATTGTTTTATCTAAAAACCGCCATTATAATTTCATTACAGATAGGAATTTTATCCAGGATAATTTTATCCATGACAAAATTAAGTTTTAACTTCCTAAAGGGGGCTTAAACATCCAAGATGGCTGCCTCAAGGAGGCATATTTTGCTAAATGAACTTAAAATGGGGGGGGGGGAGGGGAGAAGGGTAAACGGAGCAGGGGGCAGGTCAACGCAGTGCGATAGCATGTGACTGTTTGGATGCCCAAACCCTCTTGAAAGATTGCTCCTAAGAAATCCCTGATCTGCCCTATGGATCCACTAACCAAGTTCCTTCTCTTTGTATTTCAGGAGACAGCCAGTCCCCAGTGGTCAAAATCTGGTCAACCATTTGTCAACCTTAAAAACATGTTTTTGAATCCTGTTGAGCCAATCATTTTGAATTATTTTATGTTATTGAGAAATTTACTTGTGCTTTTTAAACAGCAAAGCCTCTGATGTCTTATTTTGACCAAGTTAGAGCTTACCAGTGAGTTGATTGACAAACACCTTTGGATCTATCAAAGTAATGCAAACTAGAATTTCGCGGTTCTCAGCTTTCGCGCTCGCTATATTCAAAGAATATAAGCTGTGGGCCGCCCATGACCTTTGACCCTGGCACATGACCTTTGACCTCATCAACATATGAGGGATCGCATGGTGCACCTATGACACAAGTTTGGTTCCAATTGAACTTCAAGTTTTCAATTGAGGTCAATTGAGGCCCATTTTTCAATGCACTGACGGCACCGGTGACATTCTCACATGATTCATCAGGGCAGTCTCTCACAAGTAGACCACTCCATGGAGCTGCGCTGCAAGATAGTTCCTCAGTCCATTCTAGTCAGCTTTTTTGTATAGCCAAACTTTCCTTGGTGGAGTCGCATAAATGGTGAGGCTTGCCGTGTTGTTTTCGCAAGGTAGTGGTCTGATGTTCGGCAATGACGAGACCCAGGCGGCTGCCAAGCCAATGAGTGGCTCCAGAAACAATTTGGGTCAGACCATGAGTGCAGCAGAAGCCAAATGCCGCCCCACCCCTTGCATCAGCTGGAGACACGCTGCCCAGCCCCCCACGACGATCGCAGCCATAATCTCCAGCCAGGATGCGGATGTCAGCACCGGTTTTGGCAATGAGATGGCCCAGGCGTCTACCACACCAGGTCACTACATCCATCACTCCCCCTGGAGGACAGCACGCAAGCGACAGCAACATGGGACCACCCCCTGCCCCGGATGGTGAACATCATCAGTCCAAGCCCCCCCCTGGCCCATCGCTGTATTCCCCGACAACAGGCAGTCCAATCTTAGAACAGACCAGGCATCCACCCATCCACCGCCACCACAGCAATCCTTCCCTATCAGTGGCGTAACCAGAGGGGGGGCAGGGGGGCAGCTTCTCCCCCCTGTGGGAATCTTTCCCCCCTCTTGCCCCCCTGAAAAAAGTTAGTGATTTTCTGCACATGTGTCAATTTACATATAAAACAACATAGGCCTAAAACAATTTTATACTATAGTAGATTCAACCCATCGTGTCACCTCTAGTACTTTTCCGAAGGTACTGGCATTGAGTGAGGGGATGTGCATTGGATGGAAAGTAAAATGTCAGCCGAAATCTATTGAAACATGTCTGCTAGCAGAGAAAAATCAATTATGTGCTTAATGAAATCATTCAAGTCAACTCTCAAACATTCTGACTAATCGTATTTGCTTTAATAGTATTCAATGTAAAAAGTTAGTTGAATGTTACTGGCTTTTGAGTTTTGAGCGTCCGTGTTTTGGATGCGAAGGAACGCAAAGGTCTTTGTACTCCTTCTGAATACATGAAAAGCGAGATTATCTTAGTTCGTTCATGAAGCAGGTGAATCGAGCCACATATTCTGCCTCCTCTCCCAACTAATGGACGCTGTCCAAAACTTTTCCTGCGGTGACACGATGGGTTGAATCTACTATAACAAATTTTAATATACGCTATAATCGTATTCTTTTTATTCTGGGGGGAGAAGGGGGCGGAGAAGGGTAAACGGAGCAGGGGGCAGGTCAACGCAGTGCGATAGCATGTGACTGTTTGGATGCCCAACCCTCTTGAAAGATGCTCCTAAGAAATCCCCTGATTCTGCCCAGGATCCACTAACAAGTTCCTTCTCTTTGTATTTCAGGAGGAAAAGCCAGTTCTCAGTGGTCAAATATGGTCAACCATGTCAACCTTATAAATAAAAACATGTTTTTGATCCTGTTGAGCCAATCATTTGAAATTATTTTATGGTATTGAGAAATTTACTGTGCTTTCTTTTTTTTTTTTTTTAACGTTTTTTATTATTTTGACCAAGTTAGAGCCTTACCGGAGTCATGATGACCAACCACCTTTGGATCTATCCAAGTAATGCAAACTCGAAATCTGTATTACCGCCCGCAGTAGATGTGGTGGGCCAGCTTTCGCGCTGCTATATCAAGAATCTAAGCTGTGGGCCGCCCATGACCTTTGACCCTGGCACATGAACTTGGACACATCAAACATCATGATGGGATCGCATGGTGCACTAGCACAAGTGGTCCAATTGCCCTCAAGGTTTTCAATTGAGGTAATTGGGCCATTTTCAATGCATGATGCACACCGGTGACATTCTCACATGATTCACACATCACACCAGTCTCTACAAGTGACCACTCCGGAGCTGCGCTGCAAGCTAGTCCTACAGTCCCTTTAGTCAGCTTTTTTGTATAGCCCACAACTTTCCTGGGTGGAGTCGCATTTAAATGGTGAGGTTGCCATGTTGTTTTCGCAGGTAGTGGTCTCTGATGTTCGGCAATGACGAGACCAGGCGGGCTGCCAGCCAAGAGTGCTCCAGAAACATTGCCGGTCGACATGAGTGCAGCAGAAGCCAAATGCCGCCCCACCCCTTGCATCAGCTGGAGACACGGCTGCCAGCCCCCCACGACAAGAGCGGCCCCAAAAAAAGCCCACCCCACATAATCTCCAGACAGGATGCGGATGTCAGCCACCCGGTTTTGGCAATGAGAGGCCCGGAGTCTACACACCAGGTCACTACACCATCACTCCCCCCTGGAGGGGACAGGCACGAAAGCGACAGCAAAACATGGGACCACCCCCTGCCCGGATGGTGAACATCATCAGTCCAAGCCCCCCCCCCAGCACCCCGCTGTATTCCCCGACAACAGGCAGTCCAATCTTAGAACAGACCAGGCATCCACCCATCCACCGCCCACCACAGCAATCCTTCCCTATCAGTGGCGTAACCGAGGGGGGGGCAGGGGGCAGCTTCTCCCCTGTGGGATCTTGCCCCCCCTGAAAAAGTTATGATTTTCTGACATGTGTGTCATTAAATATCAAACAACATAGGCCTAAAACCATTTTATACTAACCCCAATTTTAATATAAGCTATAATCTGATTTTTTATATTCTGGGACATGGGTACGCAAGAGAGCTTGACCACACAAGTGTTCATGCATTCAACGTACGCACGACTACGCCCTTATGCGGCCCGGCAGTAAACGCCACTATATTGGCGTTGTCAAGGGCATTGGAACCTACGATTCCAAGGTATAAGGATTACGCACATCCGCGGTGTTTTGGTCGTTCGGTGGTCCCCAAATTAATGACATACAATTATAATTGCGGATTAGTGGCGCTAAGGTACCTGATGCATTGTAGATGTAAAAAATATAAAAAATTGCATTACGTAAGCATGAGGGGATGGTACTTCAGTTGCCAACAACCCCCCCCCCCCACCCCCGTCCACGCGAGCGCCGCACGAAAATTTGGCGGCCATGATGTTTGCCCCCCTGACCTGAAAATGTGTGTCGGTGCCAGAGTGTCCCCCCCCTGCAAAAAAAAAAAGTGGTTACGCCTATGTTCCCCATGCAAGACGCGTGTCCATAAGAGATCCGAGGATCATCCTCAGGAACAGAAGAGTCCAGCCTTGATTCAGGATGAAGATGTGCCAGGATCGGACCCTCCAAGATGGAGCACTATTATTTCTAGCTTCCGTTGTCCCCTGTTTGTTCCTAGGCCTCTAGGTCCAACCACAGATTCAGATTCGTTAATCGTTTATCGGGAGCATGTTTAGTCAATCCGTTCGGTCGTCCATTCATATTCTTGCTTTTCGCAACATGAATGCAGAATTGGGGGAGTCAACACCATGGAGGGAGGGAAAAAAGCAACCAAAGGGAAATCCAAACATCTTTACTGACACGAGAGGTAAAACCATATCACTGCAAAGTTGAAACACAAAGGAATCTGATGTTGGCAAAGGTTTTCTCTCTTCTGGCAACTGATCTGAACAGTGGCCCTCACCTTTTCTTGGAGAGTAAATAGAGTAGGGGTTCTCCAAATTCCATTTCAGTCTGCTATGCAGTAGGTTGGATGTTCATCTTTTAAAAGATCAACTTCCATACCAAGCAAGCCATTTTCTCAAGGAGTGAAAATCGGCCTCGCTCGGACCTGAACCGCCATTGGTCGTATGTGCAGAGATGATTAGGTACAAAAGGACTCTTCCGCCATGTATCAGACAAGGCATAAAGCTGTGCCCTTAATGCCCATTGGTGAGATATTGTAATTGGAGATGCTTGTGGGGGGGGGATGAACGTGAGTCTCAAATCGGGTAGGATAGGATGATCGATGCTGGGGATAAAATCGTGGGAATAAAGGATACATACAATCACCGACTTTGGAATCGGTTTCGTGGGAAAGGACGGATTTAAATGAAGTCACCATAATATAGCAAGGTTTATTTTTAGAAGATGTTTCGAGGTGTTGACCGAGTTATAAAATACAAAGTCATTGTGGACTAACATAATCTTGTGTGATTTTATAAAACAATGCCAAGTATAGTTCGTGGGGAATTAAAGTTTCTACTTTGTTAAAAAGAGAATCGCAGTCAGTAAGTCAATGGTTAGGTCGGGACTGTACGATAATTCAAATCAGGATTAATGTAAAAAAAGAACGCCACCTCCCCGACGACCTTGATGAATACAGTACTCATTGAAATTATTTGCAATATCACTAAATTAGTGGTCGAACCAAGTACCCTTTACTGAAGCCGAGATTTGTCTGAACGGGGAAACAATGGACCAACTTATGTGCTCTTCAAAAAATTCCTTTTTAGAAAGTATTTACAGTGTCCTAAGCGTCTCCAGCGACAGTAGTAAAGCTACAAGTAGCAATTTCTATGAATAGTAACTAGGTGAATTGTTAGTTGTAAAATGCCAAAATGCAATGAAAGACTTACTCAAGGTACTGACACACGCTGCAGTCTCACGTTGATCAATGTGGGTGCTACTGCTTTCGTTTTTTACCATCAGGATTACGCTGTCAAAATGTGCATTGAATGGTTGAGCATATTGCAAATGTATTGTTGTTGTGAACAGAGTTAAAATTAGCATCCAGGTAAATTAAGCACAGCGAAGTGGTGATTACCAGACGCCCCCATTGGGAAACAATTTTTTTTTCAAAACAGAAATTTGAACAATTAGAGTAAAAGGGAACGGACCTGTACACACAGGAACAGAGTGCCATCTCTCTTCCGAAACGTAGGCCAGAATCAACCATATAAGTGGCTGTAGTGGATCGCCACACATAATTCGAAAGCGAGTCTGTTACCTTCACAGCATTGAATAAGCCCGGTACCCATGTATAAACCTGGATAGAGAGAGAGTAATTGATGTAAAGCGCCTTACTCAAGGACGAAACACATTGACCCCAGCGGGGCTCGACCCCAAAACTTTGGCGTGCGGGGTCGATCGCTGCTCAAATGGACCATATGTGCCCTCAGAGAGTACCGGTACACCTATTTTCATCTTTTTAAGTTTACGTAACACCTCGAGTACTGAAAATCTTTAGATATAAAAATCCACGCGTCTAGTGTCACAGAATGCTTTACAATTCTGAGCTTAGACTGATAAACTGTGTGTCCATTGTATTCTGAGCCACAGGAGTTGCTTGGTGACCGGTTCATGCTGTCCCTGCTTGTTTGGCTGCAATATTCGCAATCACTACGCTCCAAAAGAGCATGTTGAACGAACAGGAAATTGACATGTGATCGGCGGCCTCCTGTCACAGCCGATGCCAGATTACCCTGACCTCTATAGATAGAGGTCAGTGGCCATAGAGGGTCTGTTTCCCGATACCCTCGAGAGATGTAAACACATGCCGGGCTGTGGATAGAAGCCGACGAAAATTGCGGATTTATCCCTTCAAACGTGAGTAATCGCATTGATAGTAAGACCCCAAAGTACCTTAGTTAACATTAATCCACGTGATATGCTCAATTTGGCATATGTGTGACCAAACATCTGCCATGCATAGTTGCCTCTTGAAATGTGTACATAAGTTGTCTCGCGGGATGCTATATTGACCCGCAACACTAGTTGTGTAGGACCTATGGGGATACAACCCTTTTGGTTGCGGTATTAGCCCAGAGGTTAGAGGTTGATGGAAGTCCTTCCCTATCTGCCCTTCGGCAATATTGCGCAATAACAATTCGCATGCTCACGGTCGAAGTCCCTATTGGGCGCCCACAAAACGGCTCGACTTTACAGCCATAATTTCAATTGAAATGAGTGCCGACTTAAGATATTAGACCTTGTTCTGAGTCATGTGATAGATTCCAGTGTTCTTCAGGCTATTATTTTCCTAAGTCGGGTGTGTATATGGGAGAAACGGGAGAAGAAAATGGACAGAAGAAATACCTCTTGGTATCAGCAAGTTCATTACCTTGACACGGGATCTGTCAGGAGGGGCCGGACCAGCCGAGGGGTTGACAGCTGTTGTTATCGATCGCCCAAGCAGAGCGAAGGAAAATTCCCGGGATACTCTGAATATTCTTTCAGATTTATAGCATAATCCCGATGAAATTTGTGCGGTTTTGCTGTCTGACATATGGTTAGTACTGTGTTTTTCTGTACATTTATATTCATAGTACATCGCAATTGGAAGAACCAATCATTGTTTGTGAAGGAAAACTGAATGAAAGTAAACATTGACATTGGGTCTGTTGGCCTGGCAAGCGTTGGCATTGGGTTTCGTAATTTACAACCCGAGGCTCGAAACCAGGGGAAAAAAAAAATTTTTTTTCCCCCCCCCCTCCCCCCCCCCCCCAAAATAAACAAATTCATGCAAAAAGATCCTTGGATATGTATGACTTTTTTACAGTGCTATCTGCACCTCCACGTCTTGGTCTGGGTGGACATCGGCTCTCGCGCAATGCTTGTAGAATAACATCGACCCCAAAATTCTAAAAATAGCCCAAGGCGAGGTAGACGTCCTCCGACGCTGGCTTCCGGTTGACAATGCGACTGGGACGGTCTCTCACTTCCTCTAGCGGTAGCCCGAGGTTTATCTGGCTTTTTCCGCTACGATGCCCCTCCTATCTTTCCCGGGGGGGGGGGGTTCTCAGGGGTGTGTTGGTACCCATGCTCGTTCCAGGGGTTCTCGAAGGTGACCCTAACGGGACCACTTTTCAGTGAAAATATACCCCTAAACGGGACAGTTTTTGGCGAGTTTTTCAGGGAAAATTACCGTAACGGACCAATTTGCAGTGAAATTTACCCCTTGCGGGAACCTGTTTATAATATGTGAATACAAGATATACCTTTAAAATAGGCTACTATTCAAGAAAAGAAAAATGACACGTGTGCTACCTGCAAGAAAAATTACACATTGGGGGGTATTTTGCTGATATATTTAGGTTAATTTTTCCTATTTGTATCATTGAACCAGTCACAATCACAAATTGATTTGATACCCCTAGCGGGACTAGAACTTGAATATTGGAATTTGAGACCCCTATAGTGGTAGTCCAGCATTTGCAGCTAGTCCCTCTTTTTGGAACGAGCATGAGTACCCGACCCAAAATCCAAGAACCCCCCCCCGGGACTAATCTTGCTCTCCCTAAGCGAGCGGCGTCATTCAAAAACACCGGGGTCCCCCTGTGCGACCTAAGTCAAGAATGTGTGGTATAACTTTACAGCATTATGACACGAAATCTGTGCATATTAATGAAACACTTTGGATGGTCTTCTTAGCATCCCTACATGCCGATTTTAAAAAATACAAACGGTTTTGCACAGTCATGCTTAAATCTGTGAAATATTGACCCTAAAAAGCACAAATGACGAAAATTGAATGCTACAACCCAGTCGTCCCCCACTTCCGGGTGTATGTCGTAATTTATGGTTTATGGTAATCAGCGAAAATAAGCGTGCTCGTGCCTACTTCTAATGAAAAATAAACCGGGAAACAATCCTGGGGCGACTCACGAGTAGTGGGGCGACGTGCTATGTAAACTTGCCAGATTTTAACGGTTAAGGAAATCACCATTTAAATCATCAGATTTTAACCATGAATGGAAAAATAGTCAAGGAAACAATTGTGCGTATTAAAATCATAATTTAGTTTAGGACTACATCAAAAGGTAAAGATTTTTAATAAGTGATGTCTGTGTACCGATTTCTGAATTTGCTTATTCCGCAGCGGATCCGCTGCGCACCCGGCTTTTTTCAATACACTCCGTACCACAACCAAAAAAACCGTACCGTTGTTTAAGTAGTAGCGTGTTCTCACAACAATCCAGAAAACAATTGTAGTACTACTCACGATATTTCGACTATCCTATAAGGAGTCTTGTTCACTGTATGAATGGGTGTGGAAGAATTAGAAGTTCGGGCAACACTTTTTCGGCTGGTGTTGCCGAAGTTGGTAGTTGCCGTTGGGATGACTTGGTAGTAGATCTGACAAGCTGTACGCCCCTCGTCTTTGTTCATAGTGTGCTTAACTCTGCTACGGATCCTATGGCTTCTTCAGCCACGTGTTGGTTTTGTTTTGTCCTGGTCAATGATCTTGCTCATCCCACCCTATGACATGATTGTTGGCAGCTACATGTTAAGAATGGCTGACTTAAATGGGATGTTGGTGGACGATTTTCTTTGGGCACTGGTATAAGCGTTGGCGCCGAATTTTTCAGTTTCTTTTTGATGTGCTGTAAGTCTAGTTTGGGAAGGCGTCCTGTTTCCCAATGATAGCTTTTGGGGAGCAGCTCTTTTTAAAGGAATTTCATAGAACATACTCGGCTGTATGCAAATGGGTATCGTTTGCTTTAGATGAACAGTAGATTCCTCGGTCGTATTGGGGCTTCATGGAGTTGAGAAACCATGTTTCGTGAAAAAATTTCTGGAAGTTTATCAGAGATCCTTCAACATATGGGATGACGACAAGTTGTCAGATCGGGTACGACCAAGTCACACCCAACGGAGCAACGTACCCAAATTCGTCAACACCAAGCCGAAAAAAGTGTTGCGAACTTCTAATTCTTCCACACCATTCATACAGTGAACAAGACTATGATAGGATAGTCGAAAATCTGAGTGAGTTACTAACATTGTTTTCCGGATTTGTTTGTGAGAAACTCTATATGTTTATGAACAGATCCTGAGGAATATATTTACCGATTTGAGAAGAGATTATGGACAAAAGTTACTATGTTTGTTAAATTGCTACGTGATTGTGAGAACATTGAAAAGAAACCATTCCGTTTAGAAATCACCGTTGGTATTTACCTACGCTGTCGTATTCAAGGTTCCAGTCCACCCAGTTACGAATCAAATGCCCATCAACATCAAAAAGCTCGCAATATAATAAATAAAAGCTGAGAAGGAGAAAGGATCGTTAAGAGAGGCGTATATTTCCAGGGTTTCAACAACAATTACAGCATTAGATCAGAAAAAATCCGAGTTAAATCGGGATGTAAATTACCCCGCTGTCTGTGGATTTTGTGTCCCTTGACAACACAAGCAAAACATTGCTCAACATCTCGCGAGAGTTCGCGAGAGACATTACAAGATGTCGGCCCGTCAGCAACGTAAATACGATCGCCTACTGGAAAAGATTCAGCATTTTCAGGCGAAAATACAACAGTTTGCACCGCCAACCAAAGATGTTGTTTGACCTAAAGTGGCAGGAGCCAGTGGAAGAAATTGGGTTAGTCAAACTCTCCCATTATAAGGTAAATAAAGCTCAGGAAAGGGCCTTGGTCGCGGCCCTCTTAATTGTGCAATTGCTGTCGCCCGATAGCATAATTTTGCTTCCATTACAAATGAATGTATCATCGCATGTGAAAAAGCGTGTTGGAAATTGGCCATCTAACGGAAGCTTCCGCTAGGGACAGAGGTGTTGGCGCCCGATATACACTTTTTTCCATCTAAGCGCCCCAATCCAAAACATATCAAAGATGAAAGAAATTGCCCATCACGAGATCTTTCCAAAGAGAATTCAGTCAAAGTTTTGGGGGCAGACCAAAGGCGTGCCTTGCCACAGTCATCATGGTACTACAGAGGTATGAGGGAAATAGCTAACATGCTCAGTTGATGATGAACACCTTGTTAAGCTAGAGAAAGGATCCCACTCCAAAATACAAGGAAACAACTTGTGAAATTTTGGTAGATAGAAAAAAGAAGGCAGATAGGCACCGGAGGACAAGAAGTTTCTCTATCCGACTGCGGAGATCATCCCCCGCAGGCAATACGGTAGTCCCAAAATTACATAAGAAGGACAACCGTTGAGGACAGATTCATAGGACTATACCGGTTCCTATAGATTTAAATGATCCAGGTCATTAGCTGAATAAGAAGGCCTATTGTCGGCACAAGTCGTGTCATCAGTGGGCTCAACTCAAACACAATTGGCCTGAAGATCTTAAGCGACGTTACCTAGCTGAAGATGTGTGAGAGGAAAGTTGCTTTCTCACGAGTTGTATGCCTGTCACAAATACCCGATTGAGTCACGCTGGCCATATTGTGAAAAGCTTGAACAGGCAACAAAAAAGCCTCCACAAAGGAGAGAGAACCCAGAATCTCAGTCGAGACCGTTGGAGTTAATAAGTTTCATCTGCCACCAACAGTACTTTACCTCCAAAGGAGTTATCTACCAGCGAAGAAAGGAGCAGCATGGGCGCCCCCTTCAGCCTATTGCATGGATCTTTTCATGGAATGGTTGGAGGAGAAAGCCATTGCCACAGCTCCAGAATCATGCAGGCCTACGATGGAAAAAGATACGTCGACGATGTGTTGGAGATTATTAAGAAGGGGAGGCGGAAAAAATTTTACCAATCACCTCCCGCAAGTTGACCCTACGGGCAGCATAAAATTTACATATGAGAAGAGTCCGAGGCAGCTTCCATTCGTAGCATCAGATCACTCGCAAAGAAGACGGTACATTCAAGTTGAGCATTTGCCGTAAACCCACCACACACAATCCATATATCAGTTTCAATCGCATCACCCGCTACATCAAAAACGTGGGGTGGAAGAACCTTATTGGACAGAAAGCACGGAAAGGACAGTATTATCACAGAGGAAGAGGAGAAGGACAGAATTAGAAGGAAGACAAACAACATCAGTCAGCATTAGTAGCATGTGGTTACCCGCAGTGGTCTATAAACAAGGTTAAGGAAGACAAAGGTGTCTAAAGTGAAAACAAATAAAAAAAAGGCACAACACATAGTAAGAACAAAGGATGTGTCAGTCATCCCAATGGTGAAGGGGGGGGGGGGGGCGGGGGGTGGGGGGGTGGGGGGGGGGGGGGGGGGGGGGGGGTTGGGGGGGGGTGGGGTGGGGGGGGGGGGGGGGGGGGGGTGGGGGGGGGGGGGGGGGGGTGTTGGGGGGGGTGTGGGTGGGGGGGAATCCTCTGATATAAACTGTCCAGGGATTTCAAAACATGGTTTATTAAAAGCTCATGAAGCCCCATAAGACACTGAGGAATCTAATCGTTTCATCCTAAGACAAACGAGACCATTGCAGACAGCCGAGGTGGTATATTGAAATTACTTTGTAAGAGCTGCTCCAAAAGCTACATTGGGGAAACAGGATGCCTCTTCCAAACTAGACTACAGAATACATCAACAAAGAACTGAAAAATTCGCAGCGCCAAACGATTTACAAGGGCCAAAGAAAATCGTCCACCAACATCCCATTTAAGTCAGCCATTTACTGAAACCTGTAGCTGCCCAACATCATGTCATAGGGTGTGGGATTGGGATGAGGACCCAGATCATTGACCGGGAAACAAAACAAAACAACACGGGTGGCTGAAAGAAGCAATATGGTCCTGTCGCAGAGGGAGCCCTATGAACAAAGACGACGGGGGCGTACAAGCTGATCAGATCTACGACCAAGTCACCATTCACCAAACGGCACTACCAATTCGGGCAACACCCCAAGACCGAACAAAGTTGTTGCACAACTTCTACCACGCTCTTCCACACCATTTCATACAGTGAACAAGGACTCCTGATAGGATAGGCGAAAATATCTGAGTGAGTACTAAAAATGTTTTCCTGGATTTTGTTGTGCGGAACACTATATCGTTGATTTATGAACAACTCCTGATGAATCTTTTACTCAGCTCGTTGTTTCCGGTTAATTATGCGCTTATGAGTTATTTGATGCTCTCGGTGAATTCTATCTGTAGATGACCGCCCTGTCGCGTCGGCGATTCACCCGGCAAAACAGCGCCCCGAAATCTGAAGTACCAAATTTTTTCCCTTCTCTCTTTTTTTTTTTTTTTTTTTTTGTTTTGTTACCCTTTTTTTTTTTTTCCACGGTTGAGAATTAATATCTCTTACCAAGAATGTAGAGACCAATGTCAAAGAACAAAAACCATTGAGGACTGCATGACTGAACTTAACGGTTATAAAGGGTGGAACTTGGAATTTTTGATCCTAAATTGCACTATTTGCGCTGCCAGATGCGCGATGCACCGCCATCTAAAATAGACAGCTTTGAAAAAATAAAATACCATGCAGGGGGGTGCAGGCCAATAAATACGTAATTAAAAAATCAAAAAGCTTAGCCTAAGTTATTGCACTCAAATTAGAAATCCATGGGCCTACAGTATTTTGGTTTAGGGTGCGTCATCAGCTATAACTTTACTACTGCAAAACCTTATCCTATTCCGTCAACCCAAGAGGGCCAAGCATAGTTGGCAGTGTGTTTATAACCCACCCTTTTTATGGTTCAACCCCACCCTTTTATGAGTGAAAACACCCTTTTTGATACGAAATACGACAATACCCAAATTTGACTTTATGGGCTTGGAAACTTAGTGTGCAGTGAATTCTGAACCACATCAGCATCCTCAGTAATACATTGGTTCTTGGAAGTCATTAGCCTTGTCTTAATGTGTCTACACAAAACAGTTACAACCAACATTTTGTAAAAATTCATATGAGAACGAATGGATGTTTTGATTTTTTTTTCCAATATGTATTTACATCATGCAAACATATTAAATTCCACAGATAGGCATGTGTATTTCATTAACCATCAAAATGCACCCTTTTATTTCTGGACCCACCCTTTTTACAAAAGCACCCTTTATACCAATGAAATCCAGTAACCCACCCTTTTACCAATTTCAGAATTTTTATAACCCACCCTTTCTAAAGCGTGGGTTACCAACTATGCCAAGCTAGCTGGTTCCAACAGACTTACATGGCTTACGATAATTATACTAGAGAAAAAAGTGATGAGAATTTGTACTAATTAGTTGAGGTGCATCCGAATAAGCAAACACGTGTGAAGGCGATAAGCATATTGTAACAATGGGTCCAAATTATGTCTACTGAAAATTCTATATAAAAGGACACAATTTCAAAACTGCATGCTAGGGTGAGGAGCAGTGACTTCAAAACTATTCATTTTGTATAGCTTTGTTTCAATTAGTTGCATGTTGAAAAATGGCTTTAAGTTCTGGAAACCATATGTCCTTCAGAGTTATTTGATCTAGGGCGCGCTGTTATTTGGCTGGCGAAGGAGGTCACGGATCAGAAACGAGTCCTACCCTCTGCCCAGACGGCGAGTTCATTATTTAACATATCCGCGTCTATTGCCGGTTGACAATGCGAATACAAACACGTCACTGAACGTCACATGTATGAACACGTGCTTTAGTCGTGACAGTAAGACCACCTGGTTTGGCCGCCATTTTTTGTTTTTTTAAACCAGTGGAGGAAAATGACAAGGTCGAATTAAAAATTCGCCGATTTCTTCTTTGGCAGTAAGGGATGCATTCAGAAAGGAGGTGGCATGCGGTTATGGAGCTGTAATTCAACCTTAACGATGAGGTAAGTTAGGAATAATATTGTATTGTAGTGTGTCCCAAGTCAATTCGCCACTTGGCCTTGTCCAAAATTGTTTTTTCAGTGGTGAGCCGCAAGCTGGCAACAATCCAGGGGCCACCCAGGGCATGCGGTCATGATTCCGAATGTAGGTTATCAGGACTCGAGATGGGGATTATTAGGGCATGTCACATGCCAAAAATGTGGGAGAGCGGGGCCTAGGGTTTTAGGGAGCTTGCCTCTGGCGCAAATCTACCATCAAAATTCCCGGGTTCGAATACCGGTGGGGTCGTGGCACTGCTGGGATTTATTCGGGTACTATCAATTGGAATTTGATCTGTAGACCAGCTATTGATAAATACAGATACTCTCCTCCAGGTTCATTGGAATGGGCAAAGGATATGAAAGCATCCGTCCTTCGAGGGGACGTTAAGCCGTCGGTCCGTGTACAGAGAGTCACAACTGTACATGTACATCGCAGTCCGTGGTCGAATAAGAGGTAGGGTGTAAACCCCTGACTGTTAATTCCAATCCGCCCCAGCCTCAATAGCGGGCCATGTTAGGCGCGTCCGCTATCATGGATCACGCGGACCCGTGGATCAGCACACTAGCTGAACAAATCCGCACCACCCAAAGCCATTACCAATGACTTGTGGATACGAGCAAACAAACAAACTGCCAAATATATTACGCATTTCAAAGTAATTCCATACAAGGTCTACCATGAAACACTCATAATTAAATAAGTAGGGAAACTATGAGTACATTTTATTTCTTGTAAACCATTCTATATGAAAAAATATTATTATTATGTCAAACAGTATTTTATACATCATTCAAACATTGCTAAACTGCGCAACGATGGTCACGTGGGCGGTTACGACGGGGGAAATACAATTCTGAAATTTTCCTCGGGAAAACACAGATGAATTTTGCATCCGACCTCTAAAACAACGAGAGCATCAACGATGCATGTAACCCTCGCCTTACAATTTATAGCACAGAAGCGGCGGGAAGCTTAGGAGGGGCAAAATGACATGATTACGTCATTGTAAAGAACTTATGCAACAACTCTGTTTTTTCCCTTAGGCATTTAAGTGAATAAACCCATGTACAACCGTGTAGGAAATCGAAGCATATCTATTTGTTTTCACTCTCATTATGGCCTATGTCTCATACCAAATTTGAGATTGTGCCAAAAAAATGCCAGAAATCCAGGGCATAAAATCATGCATGCACCTAAGAATAATTTGCCCTGGGCTTACTGTATTTTGTGAATGGGGGGTGGGGGGGCGAAACAAAACGAAACAGAACCCCATAGGATTACACACGCTTTATTCCGTAAATACAAAGTAGGTACGAATGGTATAATATAATTAAAAAAAAAAAAAATGGTCATTTTTCTTGCATATCGTCAAAATACGTAAGCCAATTATCATTCAGTTTTTGATGACAAAACTAGGCCACGGTTGCGTGCCTCTCACTTGAGAAACTGGAGGGATTGAAGTTGTTTATGGTTTTTATCACCGCGGGTTCATCAAATTGGTAACAAAATTGCATGTTTGAGCCCATACTCCAATTGGGGTCCTCCCTATGATTTTTTTTTAAAAATTGTGCTCGTCGCGTCGACTCGCATTTTTTTAAAAACTCATAGGAGACCATGACTTGGGATATTGCGAGAAAAAAAAACACCAATTTTAACATTAGTTTTGTTTTTCAGATTTGTGTCCTTATTACTATACACAATTAATTTTAAGAATGTAAATATGTCGCCAGAAACTAGGAACCAGATACCTGACACAGGACACCAGACAATGAAAAAAAATTTTTTTTTCCCTGGCACCAGACAACTGGCTCCAACACTTACCCTAAAACCTGACACCAGAATCCTACACTCAACATCTGAATCTTAATTTCTAACACCCAACATGACACCCACATGACACTTAATCACCTGACACCCAACATAACACTGACACTCAACATTACACCAGTCTCCTGACACCCAATATGACCCCCATCACCTGACACCCAACGTGACACCATCAGATGACACCCAACATGATTACTCGTCACCTACCCACATGACCCCTCCACCTTGACTTTACACCCAACCCCCCAATGACACCGGCACCTAACACCCATCACCTTACACTCAACATGACACCGTCACCTAACACCCCAACATGAGATCCGTCACGACACCCAACATACACCCTTCACATGACACCAATCACCTTACCAACCCAACATAACACCTGACACCCATCTGACACCCATCATAGAGACACCCAACCTGGAAACCCTCAACCTGTGACTTTACACCCCACATGACACCGTCACCTGACATCCAACATGACAACCTAACACCCATCACATGACACCCATCATCTGACAATCAACAACACTGAACACCCATCAACCTGCACCCACATGACCCCGTCCACCTGTGACTTTTTACACCCCACATGACCCCACACCTGACACCCCACACAACACCCTCACCGCACTCAACATGCAACCCTCACCTGACACCCAACTTACCCCGGCACATGACACCCTACACCTAACACCCACATAACACCTGACACCCATCACCTGACAACCAACACGACACCCAACAACACCTGACACCCTCACCTGACACCCAACATGACACTGTCCCAACTAACACCCAACATTTTGACACCAACATTGATCCTCAACATTTGACACCAACACCTTACTCATAACACCAGCCCCTGACCCCCAAAAAAAATTGTCTCCACCGACACCGGCACCCAACATTTGAACACCCAACACTTGACACCCACATGACTCCAACACCTGATACATCTCTACATCCAACACCAATCTGTCACCTGGCACCCAAGATCTGACACTTAACATCAACACCTTGAACCTTACACCCTCCCTTCATCTGACACCCAAAACCGGGTACCAAATGTCTGACACTTGAACCTGACAGGCCAAACCCCAGACCCTTATACCTGCCACCCACCATCTAATCCTGACACTATACACCACTTATTCTCCACCTGACACCGGTCATAATCAGCACCAGGAACTACTAAGCCAAGACAGACCAAAACTCATGAAACCTCCCCCTCCGAAAAAGAAATGAAACGATCCGCTACACTATTTCAACCAATCATTAGCCTCCTTCAGCCAACTTCCAGTTTAATAATCAAAATAATTAGCGCAATTACTTTGCCAGCCTGTGATATGAGCCAATACACTGTTTTACTGGCTATTTACCATGTCAAAGTACCGGATTGACGATTCTGAAAACAAAATTGTAAAGTAGAAATTGTGCTCTAAATGATAACCCAAACAATTTCGGTTTTATTATGTGTCACATGAAAAACTTCAAATTTTACTGAGTCGGGGTTTAGCCAACGGGGCGGTCGGGCAACCGGAAACAAAGTTTATCTTTTTGTGCAGCCTTATATAGTCGACAAGGCGGCCTGGTGAAAAATTATAAACGACCAAACAACAAAAGTCACTACCAATATAATCGTGGTACACACACACACACCACAACAAAAAGTCACCACCACTGTGAAGAGTAAAAGATAATCGTGTTAAAAACACAACACAACCCACACCACACAGTACACCTACATACAACTAAAGTAATCCGTATGTCCTTCTTCAATTCTTGCAGACGACGCCAAAAAAAGTTCCTTAAGACAACATCATAAACCTGGACAAGGGTAGGATGTAGTTTTACATGAAACAATACATGAATTTATCATTTACAAACCAATGATCAGTCCAATCTGTAGAGTACCCGTTGAAGCTGGCCCCATCAGCGCCCCGGGCATCATTGGATGCCACTCCCCTTGTATTTTTATGCAACATCTTTATTATATACGAATAGCGACCACACTCACTGCGGGACTCATCTGTACTGTACATGTGGATATGCACTCGGTGCAATGTTGACTGTGTTATAATGACAACCCTCCGTGCATACCATACGGTATCGCGCATGGGAATCCACCAAACCTGTGCTAAGAAATCATGTTTTCGTCCTAATCAAACTTGTCATTTCTTCGAAAAAGATGTATAATTTCAGCTACGTTAACTCTGGTGCTATTATTTCCCGACTTAAAATTGGTTGAAACTTGAACTTCACCACGCCCAACCGTACATACGACAGCTGTAAAGGACTCCCTGTAACAAATACAAGATTCGCCTCAGGCCGGCCAAGGGCTGGCCCGCTGGCACATCTTTTTTGTTTATCAACGAGGTCACATAAGTTGTTATCGACTCTCCATCATGATTGTGGAACCGGGTCCAGGACAAAATACGAGAATCACCTGTATTGTACTATACAATCGATTTGGTGCATATTGTACGGCGGTGCGGAAAGATCGTACATATTAAATTAGGCTAGCCTAGGCGTAGCACCGTGGGAAATGTTTGATGTTCGCGCGAGCCCACATATTGCAGTATCTTTCGAGTCTGTGACACAGACCTACACCGTGGGAAAGACTGGACCGCCGTAATATGCAGGGACGATCTGTCGACGTTAGTATTTTCGGTGATACCCTTTAATAGACGGAGCTTACAAACATTCATATGATAGGCATACTCGCGAAAAGGATCACGACTCCATCAAGGTCTAATAGAACAGAAATAAACACGGCGAGAATTATTTGCCAAATGCCAGACATCGGCAGGGCGTAATCTAAAAGCACGGCGCAAATAGTCGTAACATCACGGAATATTACCAATTTCCCTCCAATTTCCCTCCAATTCTAAAAATATCCACAGGCCCAACAAAAAAACCGCTCCGAGCGGCCAAATCACCCCCGATTTCGGGCTAACGCTCTATGACGACTTGGTCCCTTATCCATCCCACCCACAAACCAAAATTCATGACGTACGATCAAAATGAAGCCCCTGATACTGATA
This sequence comes from Ophioderma brevispina, assembly GCA_023653785.1. Lineage (NCBI taxonomy): Eukaryota > Metazoa > Echinodermata > Ophiuroidea > Amphilepidida > Ophiodermatidae > Ophioderma > Ophioderma brevispina. Next base: position 52,055 of record JAMKCH010003914.1, read on the forward strand.
GTCGTCACACATACGAAATCAAAAAATCGGATTCGCACCATCATGCACTAACACCCCTCGCTGCGCTAAATCGCGAGGTGAAAAACCCGCCTAAAATGCAATGAGTGCTATCACGTATATTGGTGCTGTAGTTTACCGATCTAATTAGTGTCATTTCGTACCTAATTCGAAAATTTAATTACAATAGATCCCGTATCAGTTTTTAAGAGGTCAAAATTCATAAATTCTATGGGGAAACAGAATTTTTTTCACAAAAATGCACGGAGTGTCCTTTTTCGTTTATTTTGCGGATCATAAGGTACATGATGGAAAAATTTTTATTCATCGCTGCGTCATGGTACAACATTGACCTTGTGGATTCCATTCATAAACAACTTCTCGAGCATGATGAGTCATCAAGCCACTTCTGGTTCACCGAACGGTCACCGGCGGTCAGTGACGTCATAATTAGTGGCGCACATTCATTAATTAGCCTAATCCCAAATTTCTAAAGACAATTTTGTGCGTACGTAGCGGTGTAGGAGGTAGGTACAGACGAGTTGCAACGCTCGTGAACGTGCTAAGGTTGCGGTACCCCGAACTAAATTAAACTAGCCGTGCTCCTTCTGCAGTACCCATGTTGGAGTGCCTGAGTGTTTGGTTGATACTGCTGGGTTCAGAAATGGAAAAGAGAATAAATTACAATGGTTATATTGGGATTATGGGTGTGATAGTGTTGTTGGAGTAATAGCGACATGGTCATTTATGCATTACCACTCGTGACTCAGTGGTGCAAAGGCTGATGTCAAAGCCTCAGCCAGAGTCAGAGCCGGGTCCGTCGGAGAGCTGTCAAAAGAACAAGGCTTAAAAGTTAAAGGGTTGGAAAAGACCTAGGAAGGGAGTCAGACATGTTCCAGTAACTGAAAACAGAGGGTCGCCATTATCTTAAACACTGTACATTAATCATTGAACGGCCCTCTAGTTTTTTTCAGAACGAAGCTATTTGCGGGTAATGACGGAGATAAAACAGTATTTCCTCCTCGATTACAATAAACACAAGCAAGTTTACCTGCAAATTTCCTATGATACAGAAGAATCTCACATACTTCTCTTCATATGTTGTAGTTTAAAGCTTCAAAACCACTTAAAAATGACATTTTGACTTTATTTTTGGGGACAAGGCAGAATCACAATTTGTTCGTCTAACTCCAAACTATAAGCAGTGTGGGTTATAAGGTCAAACCTGGTCATATCCGGGTCATACATGTGAGAAACTTACGAGTATGTATGAGTATTGTTTTTTGTAGTGTTTTGACGCAACTCCGAACGTGTTGTCGCTGCGTTTTCTGCCAGGACCTTGTGAACTCGCGGTACTATCACGGGCCAGTCGTTTTAAATGAAGATAAATTAAGATTTTTTCGAGCTATTTTGGTCTGGTATTTTGGACCAGAGAAGTAGTAACGTGATATCTTCTCTGAATGCATCCTAATTTTATCATTACTTCTGCCAATTTGTAAAAAACAAAAGTAATTTACAACATAATGGATACACTAACTGCCGGAATGGTCATGGGGAATGATTACTGCTGTGTATTTTCTTTCTTGCACTCTTGAACATGAATTATAATAAGGAAAAATGGTACTTTAAGATTGGGATGGTTCCTTTTTGGCACTATAAATTCAATTGTGTTGACAACCAGTTGCAAATTGTATTGGAAATGCATTGTGGGAAGAACCTGTACCTCCTCTTCCTTCCCCCAACGAACTGACCATTTGTAGAATGCCTAGTGCCTACGAAAAGGATTCAAATTTGTCCCTCAGAAATTCCTTGACACAAACCTCTGCTCCTTCCCCCTACCCTAACCCACCCCATTGTGTAACGGCACTTCACAAAATACAGATGTTTACTATTTTCAGTTGCAGCATTTCATTTGAATGAGGACAATTTAACTTAAAAGATGAGGGGTCAATCTGTATGTAATGTGAACATGAGCGAAGTTACGGGGAAATCTATGAAACATATGCCGTATAAAATTGTGACAATGTGTGCACGTACAATGTACAATATTGTATGTGACCCCCTGACCTCCTATTCTTTACTCTATGTGAAGAGTTACCAGTTTCACACAAATGGCTCTTGGAGCTTTAAGGAGGGCGTCACACTTTCAACAACACTAGTTTGACCAATATGAAAGCTATGAATCGGCATTACTCTACTACAACATAAGCAAGCGGTTCAACATCACCTATTTTTATTATCAAACTCGTTTTCTAACTTTTTCTCCATGGACCACACAGTAAAGCCTTTTCAGTGTGTACAGGCACATTCAACTTTTGAGGTGGCTCCTCTTTTGTTTGTAAGGTCAGTTATGCCACTGTTTATTTTCTTATACTGTCGAAATGAGGCACTGTAATTTTGTTATTTTATATCAATGATAGATACAATTCCAAAATACATTGCCGCGATATGGCGATGCCCAATTGAGTTTTTGTAAACACTGGCTAAATATACACGTTTCGAATATGATACGAACCCATACTGTTGCTACTCACGCCAACAAGACAATGAGCACTGCTTTTTTTTTTTTTTTTTCGAGTTCAATATGCCCGTGGGATAGACTAGTCTACCATGACTTCCCGTCGATACGCATTCATCCAATAGTACAATCACCAACGTCCATAAGAGTAGAAATCGCAGTGTCCTTTTTTTTCCCTTGACTTTTATCTTATATCTGACAGGAAATCATAACGAACTTCACTGATGCAGAGTGATGTCTGATGTCAGAGCAGACGCCTCAGAATATAAGGTTTATAGCTTATGACATGTATGGGGTAAGTTTTTAGCTGAACGCAAGGAGTGTCCACTTGTCCAAATGTAGCCTGTTTTCTCGTTATATGTACACATATGTCCCGCATCTGAAGTCACAAAACAGAGGTCAGAGACACAACCGGGCTAGGGGCCGACCAGGTAACCTTGTTAATCAAGTGTCTTGCTTTGTTGACTGATGACATCATCCAACCCCAGGTTCCCGATTCTCCGATAACGTATCGACGGTACTCTTTACAAATAAAATTTAAATCCCCCCAAAAAAAGGAACTCCCCACCCCTGTAATTTTTGATCAGATTTGATCAGATCAATATGAGCTTGGATGATATCATTGACGCTATTTCAACAAGTAAAAATTAACAAATCACCAGCTAGACAAATTACTAATGAATTAGTTAATAAAAACTGGGGTCACCCAGTTTCAGACAACTCTTTCTTCATATTTTTGGCTGGGGATTTTTAGGGATCTGAATTCTGTACCTGACGAATGGAATATGGGAGTAATCGTTCCAATTTCATAAATAAAGTTGGATAAAAACTGACCTTATAACACTATCGAGAGATCGCCCTCAATTCGTGTGTTTCTAAACTTAACATGAAATAATAAGAAACATACACTTTATCTAAATTCCTTGAAACGAATGATATTTTGTCCGAAATTCAAAGTGGCTTCCGACCAGATAGCGCTGGAAAGATCACATAGGTTTTAAATTAAAGTGTACACATCCATCAGGAAAGCAGAAGGAAAAACATACCATATTAGCCTTTCGTTGATCTTTTCAAGAAAGCATTTGACAGTGTTTGGCGCGACAAATTAATGATTACCGCTTGGAGATATGGTATCATGGGCATGTATTTCCACGTAATTAACAATATTACACAAATGGTTCAAAGTTATGGTTCGCTTTGCGATATGTGAACAGATATGTTTAATCACATGAAGAAGGTCTGAAACAAGGATTTGGCCTTTCGCCTAGTTCTTTTGCATTTACATACACGAATTGCTCCGTTCGATAAAGAGCAGCAATTTAGGGGCTAAAATATGCAAATTCTCGTATAGGTTGTCTATTCTGGGCCGACGACGTGGTTTTAATCGGACATGAAAAGACTTGACATCCGACTGAACGTAACCAGTGCTTTCTCTGATAAATACAATAACTTTTAACTAGCAGTAAATCTTAATGTTTGTTGTGGTTGGTCAAAAAACTTACATGCATAATAAATGCTCGGAAACTTGGTGATCACATTATTAGTGAGGCAAATGATTACAAGTATCTGGGAGTCAATTTCGGCAGAAATTTATCAGACAATCATCGTCCACATCTGAAGAATGTTTTCGTAAGGGCAACAGATTAATTGCGTACCTTTAAAGTATCCTTAACACCCATGATAATTTTAACCGTGTCTACTATGGAGACCTTCTATGGAAACTGTTGCGTTGCCACCTATTACTTACGCATGCTCAGTTTGGGCTATGTAGTGCCTCGGACGAAAAGAAAAGGAGTCTTCACATTCAAATGGCAAACTACTCTGAGCGCCAATAAAACACTGCCAAAGAAGCCCTCTATGGTGAATTAGGTTGGGACTACATTTCACATACGCAGTCTAATCACATGATCAAATATGTCTTCAACCGCATTCTCAATATGGAGGAACCTAGGTTCCCAAAATTATCAATGCCTTGTTTCAACATCTTTCAAGCTAATGACAAAAAACTGCAATGGAAATGTGTTGACACATGTCCGAAACACTCTTGTTTCACGTGGATTGGATCATATCTTTTCAACCACCACCAACACAACAGCGAACTGGGTTAGGTTCTTCATGAATTTCCACAATGACCTAACCACCTATATGGTTTTGAAGAGCCACTGACAAAGAAACCCTTGCACCTACTGCAACTTTAAATGTACTCCATCATTTGAAAAGTATTTGTTTAAGAGCCTACAGATTGCTACGGCATTTCTCTCAAATTTAAGGTTCGAACAAACCATTACCAACTCAAAACACAACATTCAAAGTCGTGGTCTCCCAATAATACGCGGCAAATGTAAACTATGTAAAGCTGAACCTAAAAGACCACAACTCACTTCATGTTCAATGCTTCGCACTTACTTGATATCAGAGAGATCAATGAATAATCCTAAAATGAACTCGCAACTTCACAAGTTCACTATGTTTTGGTATTGGTCTTTAGATACAGTAGTGATTGAATTAATATTTTTCTCAGCTTGAAAACTTGTTTTGTTGTTGACAATGATTTAAGGTCGTATATTTGAATCAAACTCTAAAGACTACATCAAACGTGCATGGAAACACAGATCAGAGTTGCTCAAGTTACATATAATCCTATCAAATTTGGTCTCTTTTGCCAGAATCTATTTTTGTTATTTTAAATGTATAGTCTTCGCCACTACAACCACACCATTCAGCATGCTAGAACATTAACCTATTTATTTCCCTTGTGTTTAGTAACCATTTGTACGCTATTTTCTTCAGTGTCCATTAACTAAACCACCATTTGGTAATGCTTTTTTCAGCTTGGAACTGCTGATAAAGTGATTTGTATTAGGTTATTGTGGTTTTTTAAATGTAATTTTCTTTGACATGTATACTGTTGCTTGCCTTGTAATTTGCGGTGGACGCAACGCATCAGTCTGATGGAGTGCCACTTGATTATAAAGTGAGATCCTAATCAACATAACGAATAACTAAGTGGTTTAGTGACGCACCATTAGACTTCCAAGGGGGGCGGGGGTTGGCAGTTTGGGTGAGGCAATTTTGTTTTTTTCTTGGTATGGCTATTTTGGAGGCAAGTTTTTTTTTTTCTTCAAAGTCATAGGTGGGCTTTTTTTTGCCGACTTGAGGACGCTTTTTCGTAATAAGGTGCGGGTAAAGTTTTTTTTTTTAAATGGAAAGTGGGGAAAGTTTTTTTTTTCTGCTCATACGGTGGGTGAATTTTTAATTTTTTTAGAAAACTGCCCACCCCCCCCCCTTGAAGTCAAATGGGAGCGCCCTTATGTTCGCATCGCAATTGCCCAAACATTACAATCGAATACAAGTTACAACTCCCAGGGAAGGTGGGAATATTCCCACTCCCGCAAGTGAGCTCGTATCGAAACATTTTAGAGATTATAACCTAATTACATTCTACAAAATTCGAAGCCAGCCAGCCTAAGTGATGTTGGAAATTTGCATTCTCCATAATTTTATTCATTTATAATATTTTAAAAGTTTTATGTTACCCTCAGCCCTAAAGTGGAAAAAGAACAAGACGGGGCCCCGGCGGCTGCGGAGGCTGGACGACACCTGTTTCCAGTCTAAAAATGGTATCAATAAAGAAAAAGCCGACATGATTCAATTTCCATAGATAGCTACGCTTGACTAATTAAGATAATTTTAGTAGTCCCCAAAACTATGGACCTTTACACTTTTTAGGGAGAAGAAAGCTCTTTTAGGGAGAAAACTACCCTATTTAAAATGATTGCCAGAAATTAGAATCTGTTTTGATGACTCTCTAAATTTGGAATAAACGCTACGCTTAGCGTTAGTCCGGCCATTATCAAATTTATTTTGTACATCAATAGCAACACAAAAACAACAACATTATCTGCCAGTGGGCCCGGGGGGGACATTTTATTTTTAATCAGAAATAAGTGATTTTAGGCCTATATATAGAACATTGTAATTTCAGTTTCAAAATTAAGTACATGTTTAATAATACAAAGTTGTTTTCACCGTTTCATATTACTGGTAAATTGGTGTACTAGTGCTGCCAAGCTTTACAAAAAAGGCATTCTATGTGCTGCCAAAAACTCTTTACTCACGTTGTCCCAATGCTTTGGTTTGTTCCAATGGAGGTTAGGAGGTTTATGGTTTTTCCCATGATCTGTACATGGCTCCATTCATCGCGATGTGATCGGTCAGGGCATCGATGGGACCTGGGAGTATGCTGTAACGGATTAAATGTGGTCAACAAAATAAGAATACTTGATTGACAAGGTTTCCTGGTCGGCCCTGCGCTTGTGGTCAGTAGATGATTAAGATAGTGTTAAAGATAATGCATTGACCTCGGTTTTGGTTACCAGAACTAGGAGCAGACCATTGAACAATTAAACATAAGACTACGATCCGACACATACTAATAAACACAAAAAATGGGGAGAAAAAGTGAACTAAACAATTAGTGTCCTTGATCTTGGAGTAGTGCCAGTGGGGGATAGTTCTACAGAACGACATTCGCCGGGGTAAAACTAAAAAATGATTCGAAAACGAAAAGATCAATGTACACTAAACAGAAGAAGCGACTACAAAAGTACTTGATTATTTTAAAGAATCCAATCTTCAAGTTTTTAAACCACTCACCTTTAAGAAAACTTCATCTTGATTCACATTGCTATGAAATAAACCAAAGAAAATCTCTTGAAAATACAAAAATTTCACACGCAAGTGCAAAATTGAGAGCAGCCGATTTGTGAACATGTGTTTAATAAAACTGCGGTCCAAAGTTCAAGTGCGAGGTCGAAGTTGAAAATTAAAATCAAGGGCCTCTTTCATTCGAACTTGAATAGGAGTATATAAAAAATCTTGTATTAAGATAAGACTTTTGAACTAATCTATAGTAAGATTAATAGATGGGTAAATTATATCATAGAGACCAAAATTTTAAATAGATAGCTGGAACTATGATTTTTTTGTAAATAAATATAATCATTATGAAGGATTGAGGTAATCATACTATTGAATAAACACTCTTTTTTAATTGGTTATTGTTTAGATGAAAAAGAAATTGGCAGAGGACTTTGACCAATCGCAAAACATTCAATTTATAGGGATGAAAGTCAACTTTGCACATGACCTGATGATCTTGATCGCAGGCCATTTTACTCAATGCACGATCAACTACTGAACAGGAAAAGCCTAGCATCCTTGAACGATTTCGACTCTTTTCGGTGTTTTTGCTGTATGTAATACTAATTTCTATACACAAATTAACAATGTCTGGGTCAGAGTAGAACAACCTCTATATACGCAGTTTTTGGGGCGGAATGGAGCCACAGTCTGCTATGGTTTCAGTGTAAGTTTATCATGAATTCATCATCATTCATTCACTGGAGTTTGTGTGTCAGTGATGTGATATGGTTTACACAAGAAATCGCACGACCTGAGCTGAGATGGAGAGGTGAAACACAAAACACAAGACCTACAAGCGTGAGTGAACGTGATTCGTTATGATGTTTATCATCTTTAAGAAATTAAGACGGCGGGTAGTTGGTTGCAAACGTGAAAGCCTGGGAAATGGGATGAAGTTTGGTCAAAATACAAAAGTGCCGATCGCATAAGGTCTTCGTAGATAGTATAAACCGCAAACAAAGGACAGGGGCCGAAAAAGGGGCAAGAGCAGCACACACGGAGATGATCATCATTTTTTTCCGTGCACTGTCAATAAAGCATCACGGCAAACGAGTAAAAGCAAACTTATTGGAGGATTGGTATTCAATATGTTTGTTATGATGCATAAATATACTACCAGGTTTGTTGTCCAGTAAATGAATTCCAAGTAATCTTTGCTTAAGGTACGACAAATTATCCCTTCAAAAATAACCAGAACATTCACACTTGCCGTCAGCTGCTATCGAAAGATAGAGCGTGGCAGCCCAGCCAATTCAATGGAGTTGACTACCTGTAAGTGTAACCAAAATCTCGTCCTTTTTACATTAACATCACAAATTTCATACATTAACCGTATAATGAAAGCAGCCGACGTAATTAATCCCCCAGTATGAATTATCAATTACAATTAATATTTGATTTTCATTATTAATATTAGTTAGAAAAAGACCTTTTCTTGGAACACGCATACTTGAGATTACACAAACCGGACACGAGGCCAACTTGGCCATCGATTTGCCGCTTGAATCACGGCTCACATATCGCGCATCGCACACGGAAAACTTTGTTAGACTTCTATCAACCCCTACCTGTATTTTCATAACGTAATTTTCGATTCAACCATTATCAGATAATGCTATTTTTTTTTTATTAGTCCTACAATCACATGTAAGACAACTTCTTTAAAGTTTGCTCTTGTCGGATTATTCAAAGAGTGTACATTACGAATGCATTTAATAACCATTTTACCATGGTCACGTTGCAGTGCAGTGGGTAGCCACCGACGGATTTCGCCGCACCACGAGTGTGCACAATGGAGTTATATTTGCCCGTGCGGTGGTAGATCTTTTTATTCGTACGCTTCTGTTGACAAACATAACTAATCAGTCCATACATTTTATGTCAGAACAATATAAACTTTCTGTTTTACAGGTTTTACCATTTTACCAAGGTGTCGTATTTGGCTTGAAATTTTAAAATAAATGTGGTGTTAACAACGACAGACGGACTGGGGCTAGGCTGTAGCTGCTATAGCAGCGGGCAGATCGCGTCATGACAACTCAAATGTCCTCTATACCCCCAAAAAGTCCCATTTATTTTTATCTCGGTACTTTTACAGATACAGATTATATATATAAATCCATGCAGTTTTTATTTAGATTCTTTTTGTGATATGCTTTGTTTAATACCAGACTCCATTTGAAAGTTTTTTGAGTTAGCCCATTGCCGATAGGCAAGTACCACGTGTTTAAACAGTTACACATCCGCTAACCATCCTTGTGTTTAGCTTTTGCGGTGGTTCTGAAAACACCGACACCGACACGAACAAAAAACACACGATAAAACCGACTACAACCGAATTTTAGCGGTCATTTGGTTACAAACACCGCCATACAATTCCATTAGAAATGCACAATACACGGTTGAACTGGAAACTCACGTATCACCCGTGTAAAGTAAGGAAAAACAAAACGGGTAAACAAGTTACAAGTTCCAGTTTAAACTAAGAAATATTGACACATATAGCAGTAAATTAATAATTACTTGCATTTTTCTTTTGTTGATGTACATGATAATTCCGATAAAGATGGATCCCATGCCGTATTATAGAGTACTTTAATTGTAATGCGATTCTTCGGCCATTTCGCATGGCTTCCCATCCACCATGCACGCTGCCAATAATTATCAACCGAAGTACGCGATTCCTTTTCGGTGCATCGGAACTCAATGAGTGCCAGGGGCGGCTAGACACCGTGGCCGGCGCAGAGCTCCGTAACGATAAGTAATGCAATTTAACACAAGTCGTAAATATTTTGATAATTTGGGGATATATTACGTTTTAAATTTTGTTGAAAAGATTTCTTCGTTGTGGTCTTATGGGTTGGTTGGACTTTCCTTTTCTGTCTTCCTTATACAGAAAAAAGGGCAAAAGGATTTCACTATCTATCTGTTATTTTTGCTTATTTCCAGGGAAAAAAGTAATTCTTTCTCGTAATTTCCAATTAAAAAAACTAAGAATTTCTGACAAAAATGGGTCTTTTTTTTTGGATATGAAAGGAGAAGCATAGGCCTTATCGTTTCCTTTCTTGAAGTCAGGCCTACAAAAAAATTTCTGTTGCACTGAGGACCCTTCAAAAGAAGGGGCAACAATTTTTCTGTCAAATGTGCATGAGTTGGCATCACACGCAATTTAGCACAAAATCCTTACAGCTGGCCCAGTCTTTGACACACACTGGCAATTGGGATTGTATTGAACTTTTGTATAAATTTAGGGTTGTTTTTTTTGTTTATTTTCCTTACTTTGAAAATTTTCTGTTGTGCAACATTTTTTTATGGGACCTGCGGTCCCATGGTTCTGGGGATTTTGTAGGCCCGATTGAAGTATAGATCGAATATGAAGAGAAGCAAAACCTAACTGAGATGACAATCCGTCGTTTCCTTTCTTGAAAAAGCTCCACACTAAGACGTGCGGCATGATGTTGAAGAAACAAATATTATCAATACTACAAACAGAACGTAGGGCTAGAATTAGCGAAGAATGCCGCGAAGCGATCTCGCAAAGTGATTTGCGGGAATCAATTTTGATTCTCGTAAACTTAGAATTTTAACACAGTAGCGAAATAGAGATTCCCCCCGCCAAAATTCATTTTGAGAATCACGATGATTGATTCTCGCACTCGACTCTGCTTAGTATGCTACGAAATTCTACCCCTGGAAAGTCACAGACGAATTAAAATGTCCAGTATAAAAATAAATAAAAACGACAATTGATCCTAGTTCGAGATTATTGTATTCTCTTTGGAAATATTCGGACATCAAACTTGAACGGTAGGCCTAATCGAAAGGTTCGTTCACAGTGAATATTCACAATAAAATAAACCTTCAATCCACAGATTTCCACGACTATTGTAAACAACTTCTACAGAAGACGCCGGAGGAGCCGGCAATGATATCTCCCCCCACGCAGGTGCAAAGCTTGATAACATCGTAGTTGAAGGCGGTGCGGAACCGATGGGTCCGATCGATTTTATGCACTCGGTCAAGAATTGCGGCAGGAAGGGACGATGATACAATGGCCGAATTGCCATCATTTTGTGGATTATTGCGGACTGCTGCAAAGTTAGGTCAACACGTAAATTGGGGGCGGGAGGGAAGTCGGGTTTCTAAAGTAGTTATGTAAGTACTATTCAATATAACAAGAATTAACAAATTTATTAACAACCATCGCAATTGTTGGTTAGAAAAAACGAGTTGGGAACGTTATTTCGGGAGAGAAAATACTACAGTGCAAAGTAAGTAGAAAACATCGACATAATGAGTTAAAAAACCGGTGCAGTTTTTTCGGTCTTGTACGTGTCACCGGAAAATTCGGTGTTGTAGCGGTGTTTGAAAAATTGAACCACCGGCGGGGTTTTGTCGGTGTTTAAAAAAAAAACACCGATTTTTTTCGGTGCATCGCTTGACACCGCAAACACGCTACTTGTGTTTTGCCCCTTTTTCGATCCCATCATGCATCGCGGTAGAGCGCCCCTCTTTTGATATTTTGCTATCTACGATAAACATATGCACGTGTCATGAATGATGTAGGAACACTGGGGGACTCACAAGGCTCTCATCGCGCCCAAAACCTGTACTTAAATTCACCGAAAAACTTATCTTTAGGCGACGAAAAAAAAAACCCGTTTACGGGCGAGCGGACCGTTCGAGTTAGGGTCGGTCAGTTTTGGCGGAATTTTTTTTTTAATTTTTTTTCTTTCTGGAGCTCAAAAATTGGCCTAAAATACCCAAAAAATCAAGAGAAAAAAAGTGAAAAATTTTTACAAATGTTAGTTAAAAATTGGCAAAATTGATAAAATTGGGCTAAAAACGGGCTGATCTTACAGATTTTTGGAAAAACTAAAAAAAAAATTCTGCCAAAAACTTAAAAAATCAGGGTCAGTAATGGCCCGTAAAACAGGCTTTTTTTATTTAGTCGCTTTATCGTACGGTTCTTTCACAGAGGTAAATTATGTGAATGGACAATTTGTTGCCCTTTTGTTTTGACGGTTTTGTAATTTGTATAACCACGCCTGCAATTTCAAAGGTTAAAATCCCATTATTTTGAAATCAAAACCTAGAACAACAAGTTTTTTTGCCTTTTCTACTATTTGAATCAACCGTAAAGGTCCATGAAATTGCTTTAAAAACATACTTATAATACCACCAAAAACATGGTTCAGTCATAGTATGTTGTATCAATGTAAAATCGCATGAAGCGTAATTGAGAAAACCGTTTATTTGATAAAAATTGGGCACTTAAATCATGTATTTGGACAAGCTTTCACCGGAAAATTCCAAAAACGAAAGTGATTTCGCGTGGCAGCGATGAACCGGAGAGTGAAGAAGGAAGTAGGAACCAATACGCGATAACGCGTACCGCGTCACGATTGTCATCGTGGAAGGACCTGCGCGTGGCCAGTTTTCTTTGCATAAGTACACAGTTGACTTCTCGCGGTATATGCGTAGTAAGGGTTGTATATGGGGCATATTTTCTTGATTTGGTGCCTAAAATTACGATAGTAGGCTCAATACACGCTGTATTGTCGAAGGGTGCACCAGCGGCGACCATACCGACCAAGGAGAATCAGAACAAATAGCTTTATTCAAGTTTCCAGACAAAGAAAACGGACAAGGACGAGATATTGAGTGTGCGGGGCGGTTTAGACATGTTGTGAGCTTTGTTTACAAACTTGTTACTTGACGTCATTTAACTGGGTTAAATTCCAACTCCAGGCATCTTGATACGGTTCGCGAAAACAGGGAGCAGCCCTGTCAGTAGGGTATATTTATCCTTTGAAATGTAACACTTTCCCGATCTGTTCACTTTAAAAATCGTGTGCGATATGACCAGGATGGATACTGGTTGAGGTACGAAAATGTAAGAAAATTAGACTGTTCTACTCAGCGTGTCCATGGACCTTAGGGAAGAATATTCACCACCCTATGAGTTTGAATTTTGCAGCTTCAACGGAATATAAAACTGCATGTTTAAAGTAGGCGGGGTGGCAATACAATTCATTCATCCGGCTTTGATTGAGAAACGCTATCCGTCAACTGCACGTGACGATTCGGTGTAAATTCGCGGCGGGCCTGCGTTGCAGAAAGATTTGGAGATGGACTTTGATATGTAATTAGTTCTCGCAGTCGCCGCGGGGGGGATTAGTTATGCTGAGCATAACCTTTTGTCTTGAATTGCATCTTTTAACATTTGGACCTTATCGTATATCAGTTACGTAAGGTTATGCGCTGTACAGGACCATGTTATCGCAATAAGCAAAAGCCATCTTCATGATCTAAAAACCAATCCACACCATGTTTCTTCCAGATTGTGAACTGAAATTGACAATAACCCCAAAATGGTGATTGATGCGTGTTCTCCAACATATCAACATATACCTTAAAATTCATTTCAGGTCAAAAAATTTAATGTAATAATCCAAAGGTGAAAATGAAGTAGATTTATTTTGGATGTTCCTTTTCGATTTGGTCTAGGAATTGTTACTTATTAAGTTGACGCATGCGCAGAAAAATTTTACAAGTCGGTCTTGCCAGGGGCATTTGTCTGGGCATTCGTCACCCAATTTGTAGTGGGTATTGTTTGAAATTAAACCTTCACACCAGTGACATAAAACGCCTTGCGGGAAACACTCCATTGCCCTTGCTTTCAATCGATAATGTTGCATGTTGCAACCGCTGTCGGTGTCATCTCGTGTCACCTTTTTTCTCCCAAAAGTGCTTAGTGGAGATTCGTAATTGTTGATTAAAAACAAAAACGCATGTCGACCTTTGACCGCCAAAACTCCGAAACTGGCAACCACTCACTCATGACATTTTAATGAAGTAACATCTGCGTCTGAAAATACATCAATTTGTACATTTTTCGACCGGTTGGAGTGAAAAAATGTTGGGGATTCTGTTCTGTAGCATTGTAAGATGCCACAGAGTCCTGTTTGAGGAAGTTTGGAATTCTGGACGATGTCAGAGGACTTTAAAATTTTGGCGTTGGCTTATTATCGATTACCATGTTCCTGTACAGCGGCATAACCTTGACGTTAGCTGATATACGATAATGTCCAAATGTTAAAGATGAATTGAAGACAAAAAGGTGATGCTCAGCCGACACTAAAGTCGGGGATAAGCGCTCAATCGGACGATTGTCGCGTAATCAGGCGACACTCACCTATTTTGCGAATCAAATCTGAGGACGCGTCAGGTTTAAAATATTGGGGTGTGTGAACGGTATGCACAGCCGTACTGACATAGTAAAAACAAGTGTCTAAGTAAGGAAATACGTTTTTAGCGCGATTGGCCAATCAGCAGATTCAATTGTACTTTTGTTGGCCGTGCTATGCTCGGCGCAAGATCCCCCTGGCTTGAAAAAAGCAGAGGGGGGATACAGATGCTATCAGTCAATGCGTCGGCGGCGTCCAACACAATCTTGTGAACGCGATTAACATGAGACAATAAGGGTGGATGGTGATGTAACTTGGGTTGGGTGGGATCGAGATACTGCCATGCCTTCATCTGATAGATTATGGGAGTGGCATATGCGAATTAGGTACCTAATTTGATTAATTTAATGAGTTTTTGGGTATTTTTACATAAACATCTTGTGAACGCGATAAATGAGACCATAAGGGTTATGGTGATGTAACTTGGTGGGGGGATCGGACTGCCCATGCCCTGAATTGATTTGGTTATGGGTGTGCATTATGCTAATTAGGAACCTATTGAAAATTAAGGAAGTTACATTTGGGGGGATTTTTACTAACAATCTTTTGTGAACGCGGATAACATGAGACCCATAAGGGTTATGGTGATGTGACTTGGTGGGTGGGGTCGGACTGCCATGCCCTCATCTGATTGATTATCGGGCGTGAATATGCTAATTAGGACCTAATTGCATACTTAATGAGTTAAAATTTGGGGTCTTTTTACACAACAAGCTTGTGAACACAAAATATTCTGAAGATTCCATAAGTCGATTTGATGAAACTTGAGGAGGGTGGGGTATGTACTCTCGCGCTGATAGGTGTTCTAAGGTGGGTGTCCGAGGTAAGGGGGGTTGTCCGGGTTTAAGGGGGGTTGTCAGGCTTTAAGGGGGTGTTGGGGGGGTTTAAGGGGATTGTTGGGGGTTAAGTGGGTTGTCTGGGTTTAATTTTAAAGGGGGTTGTCCGGGTTTAAGGGGTTGTCCGGTTTAAGGGGGGTTGTCCAGCTTTTAAGGGGGGTGTTCCCATCTTTAAAGGGGGTTGTGGGGTTTAGAGATTGTTGGGGTTTAAGGGGGGTTGTCTGGGTTTAAGGGGGTGTCGGGTTAAGGGTGGTTGTCTTAACTGAAGGGGGAATGTTGGGGGTTTAGGTGGGTTGTCTGGGTTTAAAGGGGTTGTCGGTTTAAGGGGGGTGTCCGGGTTAAGGGGGGTTGTCCAGCTTAAGGGGGGTTGTCCGCGTTTAGGGAGTTGTTGGGGTTTAAGAGGGATTGTTGGGGTTTAAGGTGGGTTGTCTGGTTTTATGAGGTTGTAAGGGGGGTGTTGTCGGGTTAAGGGTGTTGTCTTAATAAGGGGATTGTGGGGTTTTAAGGTGGGTTTTGTAGAGGTTTCAAGGGGTTGTCCGGGTTTCTAAGGGGGGTTGTCTGGCCTTAAGGGGCTGGGTGGTTACGGTTGGGTTGCACGAGTTTAAGGGGGTTTGTCCAGGTTTAAGGGGGGTTGTCCGGGTTTAAGGGGGGTTGTCCAGCTTTAAGGGGTGGTTGTTGGGTTAAGGGGGATTGTTGGGGTTTAAGGTGGGTTTTAAGGGGTTGTCCGGGTTTAAGGGGGGTTTGTCTGTGGACTTATGGGGATTGTTGGGGTTGTTTAAGGTGGGTGGTCAGGTTTAAAGGGTGTGTCCGGGTTTTAAGGGGGGTTGTCTGGGCTTAGGGGGGGGGGTTGTTGTAGGTTTAAGGTGGGGTGCACAAGTTAAGGGGGGTTGTCCAGGTTTAGGGGGGTGTTGGGTTAGGGGAATTTTTTGGGTTAAGGGGGTTTTTGGGTTTAAGGGGTTTTGTGGCCCATAATACGCGTATATACATGCGCCGACGTGCACACATGCACGAGCATGCACGATGTGCATATGCATTGCGCGGACGTTTGCACATGGGTTTGTGGTGTGGGTTTAAGGGGGGTTGTTCTGGGCTTAAGGGGGATTGTTGGGGTTTTAAGGGGGTTGTAGGGTTTAAAGGGGTTGTCCCGGGTTTAAGGCGGGGGTTGTCTGGCTTAATTAAGGGGGCTTGTTGTGTTTAAGGTGGGTGCACGAGTTAAGGGGGGTTGCCCAGGTTAAGGGGGGGTTGGGGTTTAAGGGGATTTTTGGGTTTAAGGGGGTGGTTTGCAGCTGATTATGTTAAAAAATTGGAAACGCTCCCCAGGGGGATTTTAGCGTTCGAGAACCGCGACCGTGTTAGTTTACTATCAAGTCATGTCTTCACAAAGACAAACGATTCTTCACAAAATTATTTTGCCAATTTACTTTAAATACAAAATATCTAAAAATTCTCAGTGACACCAAACAAAATTTTCATCGGGCACTTTTTCTGCAAGGGTGGTAAAAGTTGGGATTTTCGAAAGAAAAAATCACATTTTTGGAAACGCACCATGCAAGAAAATCATTCTGTTCCTCAACTTCAGGGAAATCCCCAGTCACCATATTGAAATATATAGTTCCAAAAATGAGTGATAAGGTCATTTGAATATAATTTTGTGTCCAAATATAGCCTCATCTTCAGGATACCAAACGGTTTATAAAACAATAAACTTTTATAAAGGAGTGACAAGAAGAATTTGACATCATGATGCGTATTAATCTGAAATGTTGAAGCAGTGGCTTCTGCACATGCGCAGTTAAGCCGAAAAGCTCTGAGCATGAGCAGATAACAGCAAAATGGCGATCAACCAAAATGCCATTGGAAAGTATCCAGCAGCTTTGAGACGATGTATGAACTTTGAACTTGGATGTTTTACAAAAATTCCATTAATGACGGATTAAAAGGTGATCTAATATGATTATAATCCGAAGTTGTAACAAAAATGGGGTGCTTGTGGTGATTTTAGGAGAATAGCCCAATTCGCCGTAGTCGATCAAGATGAACCGTTATCCCCCGACTGGTCGACTGCACGCAATGATTAACCGGTCATGTTTTGGTTTAAATTTCCGCCCATTTCTGGTAGATTAAGGACTTCTAGAACCGTAACTGCAGTGGCATTTACGGTTTAGAAGATTTCAAACAACCTCGGGCTCAAACTGAATACTTTTTCCCAAGCTAAGAATTTGAAAAAATGATTTCAAAAATTACCCTAAATTTTGTATTTACGATAGTCTCGATGCACACTTTAAACAATCATTGCCATTGAATGAATTCGTAGTCACCGTGTGGTGTTCTTATGATAGAGCGGGATAAATTCAATATTCTGCCACACATTAGAAATCATTTGGGTGCTCTGTTGGGAGAGGTGGCCGAAAGTCAATAGAAGAATGAGTTTTCAACGTTTCATCTGCCAGGAAACCGGCCCAAAGTCCATCAAAAGCATGTAGTTATGACCGGAATGAAAGCTTACATTCCGGGCTCGTGAAGTTGACCTTGGACATCTCTGCTGAATTCGGAGGGCCAAACGTATAAAGTCCCTACAGTGGGGAGGGAAAAACCCTGTGGGGGACTTCAGGTAGGTGGTACATGGTGAGATACATCATGGCTGAACAGTAATTTGTGTTTACATGCGTGGACGTGAAGTTGCTGCTGAAGCCTGTCCGACCACCGTGTCTCCTGAGCTTACTGTGGCGGGCCTTGTGAATTTGGTTAATTAAGAAAATGTTTGTTTGGTCAGTTTGCCGTAACTCGAAAGTTTAAATGCGTCTAATTTCCAAGATATGCTGATGGCGGTCAGAGATCAATACCCCTATGTGTCACCAAAATGCTCTAATTGGATCAAAAAAATAGCTCAATAACTGTTCATCTTGACCCCAGGATTATAAGAGACAACAAGGTAAAAGTCAAAAGGTCAATAGAGGCATTTCTAGTTTTCGATCACCATAAATGACACTCAGGGATATAGCTATGCCAGGTGGCGGTGGTCAGCCATGACCTGCACTTGTTCCCACCGGCCGGCACAGAAGGTCATTTTGAAGGTTGCCGACCGGCACTTTACTTCAGTGAAATGAAAAATTACTAGTACAAGTTGTAAATTGCCAAATAAACTCATAGTTTGTCCATTTGTGTCATAAGTGCAGCAAATTTTAAGATTTTAAACTTTGGTTGAAGGTAAACAATTTGATTCATTTTTGTGTCGCCAGGAAGACACATAGGGATGGCTTTTTCCATAGTGGGCTATAGGCTGTGGCCTGTGGCTGTAAAGAGGTTAACAATTGCTCATTTCTCACATACGCATTGACTGATTAACTTCATACTTGGTCAGGAGAACCACTGGCCCAAGGCTCATATGTGGTGTAAACAAAGTGACCTCTGATGACCCCTAGGTGAACTTTGACCCCATTTTGTGAAAATCTTTCAAACTACATTTCTTTGGCACATAGGATGCTACAGCCACCAAAGTTACTCAAAAAACCACTGGCCAAGACTTAAAGAGACACTAGTACATTTGAAACAAAACGATTTTATAGCGACATTAATTCAGCAGATGACGCGGAAATGGCGTGCAACACAAGATAACACACGCCAGAATTGTTTCTCACAGCATGCACCTCGGCTTGTTTGACCCGTCTGTGACCTTTGTGGTTTTAATATCAATGAGTACGAGTCTATGTTATCAATGTAGTAGACACATTTGTTGATTAAAGTTTATACAGCAAACTTAAAAGTTACATATACGAATTGCCTGGAGAGCCTCTTATTAAGCCAACCCCACAAAATCTCACAAAACCACACCAGTGGTACATATTGTGAGACTTTGTGAGATTCAGTGATTAAACACTCTGCACTAAGCTATTTGCGAGATTTTGTGAGATTCAGTGGTTTACGATGCATGGACACCAGTGTGATTTTGTGAGATTCAGTGATTTAAATATAAGTTAATTCTATACTGTGAGCTATTGTGAGATTCAGTGATTTCCTAGTCAAGAATGAAATGTGTGATTTTGTGAGATTCAGTGATTTATATGTGATAGATATCCTTCACTGTATGGTTTTGTGAGATTCAGTGGTCCCCTTGGGAAAGTGTCTTTGTGGGGTTAGGGTTAATGTCCCTATCTGCTTCTGGGTATGTTGTTTTTATGTGTAAATATATCTCTATTCTTCCAATGGCCTAGACTATCATTTGCGAGCAAATTGAAGAAATTTCATATTTTCTGAAAATGTGCCAGTGTCGCTTTAATGTGGGATGTACATAGATTGACCTTTAATGACCCCAATGTGGTTAAAAAACAATGGTACAAAATTTTGACACTTCAATTTTCAATAGATAAAATTTTGACCCTTCATTTTTCATTTTGACTCTTAACAATTTGACCTCAAGGGTTTTTGATTCTTAGGAAAAAAATTGAGTGAAATTACTGTGTGACCTTTGACCCAATTTCATTAAAATCACACAAAGGTTAACAATTACTCATTTCTCACATATGCATCGACTGATTAACTTCATACTTGGTCAGAAGAACCACTGGCCCAAGGCTCTCATGTGGTGTAAACAAAGTTACCTCTGATGACCCCTGTGTGAACTTTGACCCCATTTTGTGAAAATTTTTAAAACTAAATTTCTTTGGCACATAAGCACTCAAATAAGTTACTCAAAAATAACACCTGGCCATGACTTACATCATCCAACGGCCATTTTTTTACTCACATGGTAGCCCATATGGCAGCTACACCATGTCTACCGCGGCAGCTACTGCGCAGTACACACTGGGCTAATTGCGAGGCAGTAGCTGCACGATAGGGCTTACAAAGTACACATTAAGGTACATGTTACAGTGATGTGGCTACTCTGATGTACCTACCCCAATGGCTGTAGTTTGTAGTTTGTGTCAACTAGGTGGATAGAAGATGGAGTTGTGTTAGACGGTATCGGAGTAGACACGCAGCACCGGAGTAGACCAGGCCAGGCTACCACCTAGCTATACGCGGGACCACAACGCCATTTGAAAGTGGATGAAAATTTCATGAAATGATGGCGCTATACGCTTGGACTCTGTTTAGCATTTTTTGAACGGTTTTTAGGAAAGAATCCGTAGAAATTTAAATCGAGCATCATCAAAAACACCCCATATACTCGCACGTGTAATCAAAAATGCAAAATTCGCCAAAAAAATATCTAAACAAAATTGGCCATGAGAAATACAGCGCTCCCTGAGAGCCAGTGTACACATAGCTACTCACCACGGGGGAATTGCAAAACAGCCGATGTGTTACCACCTACCATCTATACAGCAAAAATACACGGAATCTGGCGGCGAGTGTACGTCTAGTGGGTACGGAAGCCTGTCACTCGGTGGGGTAGCGTGTGGTGACTACCATGAGGGGAATGGCATGGCCATGTAATGTGGGCAGTGTACACAGATTGACCTGTATGTTGCCTCAACAAAAAACTTGGCCAAAATCCACTGATCTCTACACAACTGGATTAGATGTCTCCACGGATTTGAATAGCGAGCCCGGAATATACCGGAAGTTGCACAGCGTCCCTTTGCTCTACCCAAAACATTCACGTTGCACGGAGTTTCTTGGGATAGTACGTGTATGCCTTTATAAAGTACGTTCCTGGTCAATATCTGAAAAAATACCAAGGGTTTGCAATGTATGGAGTAGGTTGCAGTTTTTGCCTGAATCACTGTGAGTAGAAGTAACGAATGTATTGCAGGCAATTTTGGGACGATTAGTGTGATAAGGTTACCACCTGGTTACCCAGCTATATGTACACTGTACATACTGTATGCAACTTGCATGGCCATGTACTAGACTATAGGGCTGTGCTCTAAAATGCTACAAATACTAGTATGGAGCGGTAATAACTTCTATTTCATATTAATTCGATCATGATCTTTCGCTGGATACATGTAGAAATTGATCACAATTAGGCCTAAGGATAGATGTGATTTTTACTATCTATCACAAAACAGTGTTGTGTAACTAGACTAGCTTTTAAATCCCAAGGTCAAGGACCAAAATTAAGTTCCTTCCAATTTTAATTCCAAATTTGATTTAAAAAAGATTTTGGCAGTATACCAACCCCATACTGCAGAGCATGATATTTTCTTAAAAGCGACGATTTTATCCGATGGGGGGGGGGGGGGGGTTAGGGGTTGGGGTACCCATGACATTTACAGGGTTTGAACATTGACCCTAAAAGGCTAGAAACAAGACCAATTTAAGTGAAAAAGAAACCCCTAATGGGAGTCGAACAGGAGCCATGTTTGGTGAAATACTAGCTTGTTCAGGTTTTTTTTTTAAATACGCTAGGGGACCAATTTGCAGTAAAATTGTACCCACTTTCTGGACCTGTTGTCAATAGTGACTAAAATACCTTTTTGGAACAAGCATTTGGGCCCCGACCAAAATTCAACCCCCACCTGGAATTTTATTCCAAAATATCTTAAGTAATCTTTTAAAATAGAACGTGCATGACCCCCAAATCTCTTAAAGCATGTAAAAAGAGATACAAGGTCATTTTCAGAAAGAAAAGGAATGCTTAATTCTCGTCTACCTGAGCAATTTTTGGTAACAATTTCTCTGGGGAGGGGGGTACCACCACCTGTGATTTTCCTTTTTCCAAATCGATTGCGTATAAAGTTGGTACCACAAGAAGCTTGCGTTTTCTATTTTTCATGTATCAAAAAAAATAAGTACAACATTCCAAATATGACGTCAAATTTAAGAAAAGAGTGAAAAAACATGAAGAGGGTGGGAAAATGGTATTTTTCAATTTTGACCAAAAGCATCACTTAAACGCGTGTAAAAAAATAGTTAATTTCCCTTCATGTAAGGACCAACCACATGAAAATTAGATAATCCTAATTTTTTATGGTGGTAAAACATTGAATTTCCCCCATTGCTTTGAAGTAAGTCGCATTGCTGGGCCTGTGGGTACTCATTGTAGCAATTAAAAGAGTAGGATGATAGCTATCCATTGGTACCCAAAATTCAGTGTTTTGTGCAGTGGTTTTCCCGCGCCATACAGGCGTGTTGCTACTTCCAACTCCCACCCCCCCCCCCCGGGTACAGACCCCCATCCATATACTTTTGGAGCTTAACAAGTCAATTGCGGGATCAGAAGGGGGGGGGTAGTAAGGGGTAGTAAAGCAGAAAAAAATCTTGAAGGAGGATTAATAAATAATATAATCTAATATCGAATTACATATCTGTGAATAATAGTAGTCAAAGCACTTTTACTGCATGATTATTGTGTCTGTGAGCTGAAAACCTGAGATATGGCATTTTAAAGCATTTTTTAAAAACATTTTGATAATATTTTGTTCGAAAAAAACCCGCCTATGACTCTACAAGCCTAAAGCAATATATTGACATACGAGCAATTAATCGCCTAATTCTGTCCCTTTCCGTAGTTTCCCTATTGCTTTGAACGTGCACGATCGGGTTCTGGGTGAGGGCAAAAGGGCCGCCGTGCACATTTCCGGTTTCCTCACGTTCTAGCGGCGATAGCCTTTCCATTGGTGTAGAGATCAGGGCCAAAAATCTATCAACATCACAAAACTACGACTCCCGTTGAAAATCGCGATGGCAGGCGGCACATGCGATTTCGGGGGAAGATGTATTTTTTTGATCCAAACGGAGCAGATTGAAAATTCTCTCTCAGTAAAATAAAGGGCCGTCATGACAAAATGTTGTGATGCTGCTAATTGCCTCTCGGATGTGTTAGGGTTGATTAATTTGGTCAATTGGTAACGCAGGAGAACTAGGTCCTAAGGATCATACTTCCCATATATGTGGCATACACAACAATTCAATCTAAAGAATATTTCTTGGTTTTCTACATACATTTCTGAAGGTTTTTTAGCTCCGGATATCAAAAAGCACATTAAAATCCAGGTTTTTCATATTTTACTAGTTATCCTTTTTCCTGGCAAACCCCTACAATCTATTTTCATTTCTTTCTGCAATCATGGTTTTGGGGGGAAAATGCCGCTATCTTGAATTAATATTTTCCATGATACCCCCAGCAAGAAAATTTTAGGGGCAAGGTGAATACTACCGTTAGTACGGTTTTGTGTTTTCACAAGTCTGCACATGTCTAGAGTGTGTTATATTGCGAGTTTTATTTTTGCATTTGTAGATGTCTTCGCAAAAATTTGCGAAAATAAAACCCTCGCAAAAATTCTACTTATCTCTTACAGTATGTCATTAATCGTTTGATTCCCATAAAAGCTGATGACTGCATGTTTGTCCAATTACATATATAGTATCCCCTAATAATGTTAGGAGTGATGAGGACAAGTTAAGTCTTGTGTGTGCACTTACTTTTGCATCTCGCACCAACTCAAGCAGTTTGTCATCATTATTGTACATTTTCAACAGGGTCAATCAAAATACCCTATAATTTGTAAAGTTTTGTTCACTATGAAATTAAACTACACCACTTATCCGAATTGAGGCCTTACACTGAAATTGAACAATGTTTTTTGGATAAGAGTGTACAATGTGCTCCACCACAAGCCAAGCCAGCTGTCTTTACAGATGTGACAAAAATGACTCGCATTATTGCATTAGGGGTCTATTATAAATAATTTCACTTAAAAAAACGCTACAACAAAGGTCTATGTCTAAGTGCTGTACATAATGTACATTTCAATTATAACTACCATTTTGCAGTTCTTGGCTTCTGCTATCACTATATTCAAAGAATTAAGCTGTGGGCCGCCCATAAAAAAATTAAACATTTTATAGACACATCCACACATATACACGCGCCAACGGATTGTCAAGTGGTCCGCTGCCAGCTATGCTGGCGCCCACAACAAGAAAGAAAGAGGTTCAGCATATTGACCATTTTGCCACCAAACTAACTCACTCTGATTAAAGGTATTTCTATAGTTTGAGTTTTTAAAGTGGAAACAGAAGTTTGGTGTATTTCTAACTTCCACCGGGAGGCGCTCTACATGTACATACGGGGAGATGCAATGGCAAAAGCCCGTTACCCATACATAGTCTTATTACTTTGTGGACCAGCACTAAAAGACCTTTCGACGATGAGGCGTAGACTCGGAGAAATACTTGATTGTAATCCGAGATACATAAGTTCCTTGAGTACTTGGGAGCCATATTTCCATTTCGTATCTTTTAGTTAATGAGTAAGATTTGAAACGATCGGGAATTACTTTTAGCCAGTGTAGATGTTCAGAACATGCAAAATGTCACTCATATTTGTTTTGTCAAGGTGACAAGTCTGCACTAGTTCTGTACACTTTGTAAAGGTGCACGCGATCTTCATTGGTTGCCTGTTAATTTTTCGCATTACCACAATGTACACAAAGACTTCTCTTGACTTAATTATTAGTTTGTCTTCATGGCCTTGCTCCAAATATCTCACTGACTTTGATTCAGAAACAAGCCTGTTGGCAACCTTTGGCTCATCGTCAAAACAAAATCTT
The DNA here is from genome assembly GCA_023653785.1 of Ophioderma brevispina. Lineage (NCBI taxonomy): Eukaryota > Metazoa > Echinodermata > Ophiuroidea > Amphilepidida > Ophiodermatidae > Ophioderma > Ophioderma brevispina. The sequence continues at coordinate 76,863 of JAMKCH010003914.1, forward strand.
GTTTCCACCACGTTAGTACAACTACGTATAAATGATGATCATCGCTTTTTCGCCATGCATCTTGTGAACTCTGGAACAAATTACCTTTTCACATTAAGACTCTCAGACCTTAATCATTTCAAATCATCTGTTTTACTGTCTTTATTTGGTAGCGTAATAGACTTCAGTGTAAAGCGCTATACAAGAGTGTTGTATTCATTATTATTTTTATATTATGAGTGCTGCAATTTATCCACTATGCCACACATGCTCTCTCACAGGTGCTTTATTACTGTACATAAGGCATACGTATTATAGTGGATTCAAAATTATTAATTATTAACACCTAATATATTGCAGCCAATCAGTAAAATCAACTGCTAATTAGACCTTCACTCAAGCAAGTGTTCAAAATGTTGCATTGTGCTGTTATAACACTTAGAATAAGTTGAGGACCATGGTTGACCCACTGAATAACTCCAAAAAAAGTTAATGGCCTATATTTGCACCAAAATATTTTCAGATAGGTAGCTAAAATCTGGCTTGTTAATGAAGGTTGTTGATTCCTCTACTCGCAGTTCAATATCCAAGACAAGGAAAAAGGTCATACCGCGATTGAAATACCAGGTGTTTAATTTCTCTGGAAAGGGTTGAATAAAAAACATAATTTTAACAGTGAAAACTGTACTGGTACTGCAAATTAACTGGAAGGCCAAGGATTTTCAAGAGCTGACAGTATTATAATTTATTCCACATTTCAATTTTGTGTTTCTTTTTTTTAAAATGAAATGAAATCATTCTCAATAGATACATGCGGGTAAGAATTGTTGCCTGAAAACTTACGGGAACTTCAAGAAGAATATCAGGAAAACTGGATTTGGGATTTTACATTGTGTTTGGTATGGGAGTATTTCCCTATTCGGTATAACAGGCTTATGAGAACCTTTTTCAAACCTCTTTCCAAATAACTTAACAAAACTCCTACATGTATGACTTACATAGACTACATGTAGTTACCCCACAGGCAAGCAAATCAAATTCATTTTTACCCAACAGGCACACATGGGCAATGCTGCCTATGTATGCCAGTCAGGCATTTACTTTCTTCATTAAAACTATTTCGCTGGCCCAAAGCATCATTGCCTAGTGTTTAAAGAAGTTGCGAGTGAGCAGGTACATTTACCAGCAGTTGGGTTCACATGATCTTATGAGAGGTTGGCACATGTCAGCAAATTTTCACTCTAGCCACCCATCAGATCACACAACATCAGCAAAATTTATGTCCTGATTGCTGTTCATACTTTTTGGTCCTACAGAGTGAAAGTCATTTTAAAGGCTGACTCAGGAGATTTCCCGATGAGGGTGCACATCAATTTTCAACACCAATCGGTTTTTTGCATACATATGCTTGCCCAGTACTAATCACTGTGTGAAATCACTAAGCTCAAACGAAGTTGTCATATAGAAAATGACAACTTTGGGATTCCGATCCGGAATTTGTTATACGGTATCCTATGGCCCTGTTTATCTGTGGCATTAAATGTTTACTGCATGAAGTCAAAATCCGATTCCCCTCTAACTTTGGAATTAAGCATTTTATGTGAACCTCTCTTTAGTTCTAGGTGGACTATTTCTAAAATTACTCACAAAATAAATGTATATTTTGAAGCTCTGAAAAAGTCAGCCTAAGTAGATTTTTTGGTTAAGACACTGATCCAGTCAACAGCGGATATCAAATTGTAATCCACTGAGTTTTGGTGGAACCCTGGGCTACAGAATGGGTTTAGTCTCTGCGAGTTTCCCGTTTTACTCAGGTCATCGCTGGGCAACTGCCACCGGTTCAGTCAAAACCTATAGGCCTAATGAAATTCTGTCATCACCAATCCCCTTGCATCTTGGTCCGACATTGTATTTGTATTCATGGACTTTGTACTTTGTAATGCAAATTTTCACTCAGTTTTTTGTGGTACAGTTAGAACAAGCTCTGTAGCCTAATCTTTATTTCCTTTTGTAAATTGTGATACTCTGATCTGAAAGATAGCATTGTTTGGCACATATTGATTATTTTTGGAACCTTTTAAAATTATGCAATCACATTTTCTAGTCTAGAACGATTTTTTTTTTTCATGCCTAAATATTTTACCCACACTCTTCGGCAAACCATGGTCACATCTTGAACCTGTCATAACCGCAAATTTGGTGACATTTTATTTTCGCACCTTTTGCATTTAACTTGATAATTTAAAAAGCTGTAAAAATATTTTGACCCATGGGTTTATAAATCATTTTTAAACAAATTGCGGTGTCTGTAAAAATCATTAAGTATTACAGTATCGAATAAAAATCACTATCAGTCATAGTGTGAGAATAGAAGTCCGCTGTTCAGTTAAACCTCAACTTCATTCATTAACCAGTAATCCTATCAATGCCACACTGGCAAAATAGAATTTTACATTAAGAATAATATTGATGTTGCAAAAATATTACCCATGACACATGCACACGGTTAAGTGTGAGTCGCCTTGGCTTGTTATTGATCCAGTCATTACGCATATTATCTGATGTAGAAACTGAATGCTGCCTTACTACCAAATGCAGGTTGGGTCATTTACTTCGATGAAGTGCAATTTTTGTGACATTACAAGCAAAGGGAGATTAACCTATTTATTTTCCTAATTATATGGTTAGTAATTATACAGAGATTATGAAATGTTATGATGACAAAGAAGTTCATGAAAGAACATGATTTCACCCATATCTGTGCCTTGGAATTATTGCTAATGTGGCTGGTATTTTGTGAATAATGAAAATTTGTCCAAAATCTCAAAAGATTTTGATTTTTTTTTTGGGGGGGGGGGATTAAAGGAAGATTAAAGGTGCACTAAGAGATAGTCCTGATTTTTGCAATGCTTCTTATCATCAAACATATCTTCATTTGAAAAGAATTAATAAGCTTTAAATGTTTTCTTTGATAAAAATTTAGAGAATAAAGTTATGATTTTGGGAACCGGTACTCTCTACGAGAAATTAAAACCAAGGCGGTACCATTATTTTAAGTGGAAGAATGAGGCCAGAGGCTGAGTTCTTCCATGCAAAAGTAATGTTTAATTTTCATTCTTAAACAGCTTTATAATTTAAGGCCATCTTTAACCCAATTTCGCGACCCTTATGACTTAAATACAACAAGAAAGGGCTGCCACTACCCAATAACAAATATCAAACAACCCCTTTGAACGCAATGTTTATGCAACGAGACACAATGTTGGCAAGCGCGCGCGAATATAGCGAAACGCGGTATGACACAAGCGCTTCAACCTCCAAATAACATCAATGCGCAGCACGTTCTACCTGGGTTCAATTGTCAAATTAAACCCAGGCATCAGCCAATGAAATTGTTTACATTTTCACAGCTGTTTAAGAAATTCTAATAGAGTATTTATTGCCTCCAATAAAAAAATAAAAATAGCAAGAATACCCTGACATAATTACAGCAGCCACATCCGTTGTCCTTGCATTTTATTGAGATACATGTAGTCACATGTACAGTACATGTACTTCGATAGTAACTAAGCTTTTAAGCCAAATTGTGCTGTACGTGTACAAAGTAGTGCAAATTAAGTTCAAGAATAGAATGTTAGGGATTTTACATTATTTTTGTCACACAATTTTTTTTTTAATCCCTACTGTTGTTTTTAAACCAACTCGTCTTGATTTTGACCAGCCAGGTTGACTCATCATGTGTAAGACAGCATCTTGAAATGATCAATATAAATGCAGTGTTTGAAATGTGCAGTACATGTTCCAAGTAGTGCAAATTAAGTTCAAGAATAGAAAGTTAGGCATTTGACATTATTTTTATCAGCCACAAGAATTTTTTTTTTTAAATCCCTACGGTGGTTTTTAAACCAGCTAGTCTTGATTTTGACCAGCCAGGTTGGCTCATCATGTGTAAGACAGCATCTTGAAATGATCAATTTAAATGCAGTGTCTGAAATGTGTCCAGCAGACCAGGATAAATAATTTCTATTCGGACAATTTATTTTCACACCATGCATAGACATTGCCCTTTTCAATCTCTACTGCAATGAAACGTCTTGCTTACATGATTGTTTCATAGAGACTTCTGATCCTGTGTATATCCATGAATTTCAGGAATAAAACTACCTTTTCAAAAATGCATGGTGGGAAAAAGTGGGGAAATTTGACTATTTGGAGGGAAATTTTGACTTTTCAGATAAAGAAATACATAAAATAGTAGGAAATCTTTGAAAAATGCGATTATCTTCCCAGGAAATTTTTTTTTCCAGCTCTGCAAAAATGGTACACTTAATAAGTTTAAATGCCCAATTTGTAGTGTCCTGATATACAAAGCCAATACTTACATGTGCAATGTGCCTAAAATTCTGGTCTAAAATCCATCATTTAATAAAGAGTTGCTAATTACAGAAAATTTGTATTTGTGACCTACAATGCATGAATACATTTCTAATTACCAAATTATTTTCTAGGTATAAAAAGGGTAGAAATTCTCAAAATACATATCCTGATTAGCCTTTTTAAATTTGTAGTCCAATAGAGCAGATAGGAGTGCATGGCTGTTCATTAAATTAAATTTTTTTTAAATCAATACACTTAATTGCTATTGCTTAAACAATTTATTACTAACATATTTTATACCATAAAAAATGTAATGGACATTAGAACATTGGAAGGCATATAATGAAGAAAATTAGAGCAGGGTGAATTAGGACACAAAGATACAGTCACTGATAAGCTAGCCATGCACGCATTGACTGCAGCTTGCAGCTGGAGTTTAGCTAGTCTTGCATGGGCAGTGTACGCTGTGAGCAGGAAACATGTACTGTGTGGGAAATAAAAACCAGCTCATGAATTATTCATGCAGATTTGGGATAAATAAATGACGTGGTTATCTGCCTTGGACTACCAATGTTTCTGGCATGCACTTTGGAGGATAAAAGGTAAATAGATTGAGGATTACCATAATCATTTTAAAGATAGATAAGGAATTTCCGAACTTGGTGCTTCTTAAAAGGCTAGATAACAAAGCGAATTTAATTTTCCTGTAAGACGCGACTTGTGAATTGCATTTTTGAGGGCAATTTTAGATCATTTTCACATTGTTATTTGATGAATTTGGTAAATTGTTTTTAATTCCTAGGGGAATAATTTTCAAATGATTTTTCGTTGTTTTTCTTTTACAAAATCATTCCTATGTCATGGTTTTTGAATTGGCTAGCTGATTATATTTTTTGTAATTTAAGCATTTTTGTGTGTGGTTTTTGTAATTTTGCATGTGGGAAGGGGGGGTGTTGAGTTCTTAGAAAAACATTTTATTTTTAACAAAATAACTGTTTCCATAAGGTGTACGTCAAGTTTTGGCTGTAAAAAAGATGTGTTTTCTGCAAACCAATATTATTTCAACTTCAACTATTTTCCTTGGTTTTTTTTCACAATTGAGTTTTTAAATCATATTGTAAATTTTCGAGTTACAAGTATGTTGTGCTAACTTATTAATTAAAAAAAAAAAGATTGTGAGTCTACTAGAAACCACATCTTAAGGCTGGCCCAAACCTCAACATAATACTCTAAGAAAAGCAAAATTTTAGTGAAAAACTCAACAATAACTGTAGCACATGCCTCTATTGCAAATCAACAAAAGTGCGCAGCAATATAAAGAACAGAATTACTATGATTACAAATACTGACTTTTTACAATCTAATTGTTATGCAGAGCCAAGTCCTGTGGGCTACTGTTGTATTGATGATCATTCGGGTTCAACAACCAAGACAATGAATGAAAGCCTTATTATTCTGCTAAAAACTCAAGTGCTCGTAGAAGGAGTTATCAGCAAATTATTATAACATATTGATAACTAGAATGTGTAATCCTTGAAAATTGAAAGCCTTGGTTGTGAAGTGTCTGCTCTTGGTGCATATGTATGTGAAAATCTGGCATTGAATCTTTAAAGGTGATATGATCACCAATATGTGCCATTTAAACATAATTTCTGGTAAGTGATTGTTGAAAAAAAAAAGACTTACACATTTGCCTCGCATTTTAATTTTGAGATCGCCAACATTGAAGACACCCAAGGGATACCATCCTGAAAATATTTGGGTACCTGGGAGCATATTTTCTAAAAAAAATAAATGCCCTGCTTCTTATTAGATTTTCCAACATGTTCTCTGGTTATAGTGTCTGCCTCACACTAAGGAGGTTGTATTTTGAACTGCGCCAGGTGGGTAGGTCTAACCGATCAGATCACCCTAAATCTGTTATACGATTACAGAATTTTAAAATTTCAAAAATCGTACTTGATTCAGATTCTGATTTTTCTGTGTACTTTTTGCATGATCATCACCGTTTTCGACAGCCAAAAAGCGGCAGAAAGTAAGCAGATGATTTAGGATAAACCACTAAAATGGCGAAATAGTAAGTTAGGAACAACATAAACACTGTTTCCGTTTTGATTGTTTTCACCGTTTGGCCATCAGTTTGGAACCATTTTAATCAAGTTTGGAACTCTTGCTATAAGGAGTAAGCTAGCGATTGCTGAAACCAACAACATGGAAAAAAATCATCAAAAGTGGTATTTTGGTATTTTTGATACTGGGCATAGATGTGCTAACATAATCTGCAATGGTGGCTGAATCTGTCGGTTTAAAGATAAGCAGTACTTTCTATTGATTCTTAATTTCTGACATGCTGTATATCATAATTGAGATCAAAAAGCCTTTCCGTGTGTGAATTATCCCAGAGATTTATCAGCATGCAATATTGTGCACATACCTGTACAGTTTGACTCAAACGTAAATATTATTGATTTTTGTTGATTCTGATACTGGGGTAAACCACAATCACCTGCTGTTTAGTGTGGATTATGAGACGTCACGCTGTATGTCTATTTGAGGAGAAAGTATGAAAATTTCTCAAATTCTTCCATTTTTCACTATGGGTTTTTTTTCCTACATTAAAGTAGTAGTTATATGGAATTGTACATACCGATCTTTGATTATAAGTAAAATATGAATTTCCACATTTTTTTTATATTTCAAGTTTTACTTTTGTTTTTTGATATTTAATTTAATCGGTACAGAAAATCAGCAAAAAATGAGAATTTTGCTGATACCGTTCAGATACCGATAAGGTCATAAATAGGCCCGCCGATTTCAAGAAAACCGATCATATCGGTTATTCTCTAAGGCGCAGGTCATTACCAAAGACTTTAGATAGTACTGCCTTCTTGTTCAAAGTTGCTTTGGGCCATAAAAAGGAAGTTGGGAAGTGAACACGCGGAGCTACTCTTCTACTGAGCTTTTACCGCTTTTGCAGACATGCAGTCTACTGTTATGAAAATAAGATAGGTAACCGGCCTAGGCGCATGCAGCATGGGAGGCTTAGCTAAGCAAAAGTCTCAATTGTGATTTAAACAATTTTTCCTTTTTTTTGTTTTTGTGTTTTGCAGCTCTAGGGCAGCTATGCACAGCATAAGAGTGGAAACAGTGTGTAGACGCCATGAGTTTGATGAGCCAGAACTCATCATGAAATCAGTATTCCGTAGTTCTGCAGGATGTATTATTGCTATATATGTGTTGTGTAGCTGTTGTCATATCCACAGGCATCTCAGACAAGGTTACACATTTTATACAGGTGATTTGATGACATTATATACTCTGTTAGATCTCAAGTTTAGGGGTGCCATCACTGTGCGCGGTAGGTTTTGCACCCTAGAGACGCATGCGCTGACCTTTGAATTGCGGCATTTACGCATGCGAACACAGGCGGCACAATCCAAATGCTAGTGCAATGATGCAATGTCGCCGTAATGACGTTCACACAAACTCGAGACTAAGCAAAGTATAGCGACTATTGAGTTGCGCTTTTTTGGGGGTGAGGTTGGGAAGAATGTGAAGAATGTAGAGTGAATTTATGTTCCGGGAATCCCATACGACAAGGATTTCATACCCATTTTACGATCCCATTTAGCCAACGCGTTTTAAGTTACTGTTTAGAAATCCCTATACTTTCGATGCGTGTGGCGTAAGATGGGGTTTACGTTGCATCGGGTAAGGCTGTGAAATCCCACTATGGTCCTGAAAAATATTTGCATAATTTTGGGACAACTCCTAAATTACTGCCTGCGTATTGCTTTGGTCAGTTTGTGATGACATGCGCAAGAGAAAAGTGATGTGATAACAACACCAGTTTTCTAAAATTGGACCACAACCCTGAAAACCTGCAGGTTAATATTTACTTTCACACACACACACCAGTTGGCATATCCAGCACGGCCAAAGCATGGCTCGACGCAGAATTAAAGGACGGAACTGGGAGAGTCCCAAGAAGTGACCTCCAATATTTTCAAAACCGAATCATGTTTTTTGCCATTAAAATGCTTGTATAGATAACCCACTGTTGAAATACATGTAGCCTAAGACTCAATTTCAACTCCTTCAATTAGAAAAATTACAACTTGTTATAAAATTTCTGGATCTGGAATTTTCTTAAATTAAGTATCTATGGCACTGTTATATATACAGTTTACTGCATTCAAGCGAAAGTAGGCTTAGAAATCAGACTTGGATAGTCTGGATACGAGGGAATAGAGAGTCTCTCAGAATAATATCTTAGTCGAAAAACACCACCAGTTTTAATTCTTCACCACGCCTCCCCACTCTGACATTCTGGATAAGCACTGCACACTGCACTAGTTGTGAAACATGAGTCTCTGCTGATACAATACTCACATGTTAGAAAGTGTTTGGCTGAATGCCAACTTCCTGTATCACGTGTTAACAAAAAAAAGGACAATTTTGGGAAAAGAAAAGATAACGAGCATGTGATATAATAGCATCAGTGACTTTTAATTTTGTCATCCACTGTGGACCAAATTGACATGCTTCTCAAAATCACAAAATTATAAAGACAAGTTTTGCTTTTTTGTGTCGTCCTGCAAGAGGGCACTGAGGATTGCTTTGGTAATCGTGTGTCTGTGGAAGCAGATGTTAAAGGTGATGCATCCCGATAGGCATTGAGGTTAAACCAGTCCTAGTTGTGGTCTGACCTTGTGGCCGTGCTTTCAAATGTTATGTTGAGAAGAATGTTCTCATTCGAAAGTCATTCCAATTGCTATAACATTTGAGAATAAAAGGTATGATTGTGGGAACCAGTACTCTCTTTTATACGACGAATTGAACCCAGGGCGATACCATTATTTTTTTTTCTTCCACGCAAAAATAATGGTGTCGCTTGGTTTCAATTCGTCGTAAAGAGTACCGTTCCCAAAGATATTACTTTATTTCATTCTTAAACAGCTTTATCATAATAAGGTCATCTTTAACCCATTTCGCGAGTGCTTTTTTTACAAAGCTAATACACAAAAAGGACTGCCACCACCCAGTTGAACATCAACAACCCGTGAACGCAACGATCATCGCAACGAGACGCAACGTTGGCAGGCGCGCACGCACGTAGCAAACGCGGGGGGGGGGGTATGACGCGAGCGCTTCACCTAAAAATACCGTCAATGTGCAGTCGTACTACCTGGGTTCATCATGCGAATTGAAACCCGGCTCGCTAACTGACTTCAATACATTTTCACACTTTTTAAGAAGGGGTCGTAAGTCCTCTTGGGAATCTTCATGCGATGTGTTCAAGGCATACATCCTAGGCAATTTCATATGAGGTCAAGTTACAAAATGGCTTGAAATAAGAGCAAGGGACCCCATATCCCTGGCTTGAATAGTTCTATCAATGGAATTTTGTTTATTGTTTTATTTTCCCTCTAACCGATTTCCTACCCTCGTTCAGGTCCCTTAGCGTGGGTCTTATCGTCTTTCAGTCAGGTTTCCTATTGGAATCGTAGCTACGCTGGAAGTAAAGGTAGCGCGCACAACCAGGCTCTTTGTTGGAATGATTCTCAATCTTACCTTTGCGGAAGTATTTTTGGGTCTTTACGTACGCATTGTACATTGATTTGTCATGAAGTGATCTAGGGGATGGGTCTATGCAAGAAGTTATTGCAAGTAGTAATATTTCCATGTTACCGTGGCTCTGTCACCGTGCTCGATAACAGGCTACTTCCCTGCAAATCCCGTATTTTTATTCATTTATAAGTCAGGAACTCATGTGTCATTTTGTATTGTGAGAAATTGGGGTATATTTCGAGGTGTCAGTGTATTTGTTCAGTTCACATGGACCGTTATTGGGATATATGTTGTATAATAAATTTGTCCAGTTTTGAAGTATTGCTTTGACCAATCCTTGAAACATATACCCCCCAGTTCTTTACTCTATCCCAACATGTGTCCATTGGTCTTATTACGATGATGAAAATACTTGGTGATATATTATTGGTTGCCCCTAAATCCTTTTTGAGACCACAAAATAACCGAGAAGATCAGTGTCCTTGATATTTTTAGTTGTTTTTTGTGATCTCAAGAAACCCTTGGGTGTTGATGTCCAAAAGTTTATAATTTTGAGAAAACAAACATCGCCATGTAAAAATTGGGTGGGGAGAGTGGCAGTATTTAAATAGGTCAGTAAAAGTGGCAGCACTGACATACTGTCAAATGAAATTTTTGCGTGTGCAATGGTTCACGTTTCATCGATTTTAAATTTTGCTTGGTTTTGGAATTCGCTCTTTTCATCTATTCTACATAGACCTACACACCAAATAAACATTTTCGCGGGTTTTTAATTTCGGGGGGCGCGAGCTCAGACGCCGCGCGAAAAGCCAAAAAATTCTGTAATCGCGAAAATTTCCACTTACATACCCCATTTTCATGGAGAGACTAAGGACTTGGCACTAAGTTGGACCCATTAGCGTAAAACCCCTGGAAGAAAAAAATAGTCCGCAAGTCTCAGAATTATCCCATCTTGCATTCTTTCTGAGCTCTCAGTTAATGGATTGTCTGAGTACAGAACCATGCACGATACAAAACACATTGTATGTGTACATTATAATTCGAAAACATGAAAATAGTGGTTTCACATGTCAATGGTATGATCTAAAGATTTTGCTTTTGTAACAAACCTTACCATGGACCTTCTCCAAAGAGTTTTGCAGAAGAACTTTTTATTTGTATATTCCAAATATCATAAAATTAGCAACATTTAACTTACAAATAAACCCAAAATTTAATCATGCTGGAATGTAAACAATAAGTTGCTTACACAGATGTTATAATACACGCTACACTTGCCTTGATTGCTTTATTGTGCTCAAGTTAAATTGTGTTGTGTGGATGGAATCCCAGGTGATATTCAGGTATTTTTTGGTGTGGTAAGCTATGACTGATGGGTAATTTTTTTCTTCTGTCCAACTTGGACATAAGTGTCTGTTAATGATCTAAAGATGACATTGGATGCTTATTCAGTGTAAACAGCCATGCTGCCAATCTATTTTAGGATACTGTCAAAGCGTTTTAACCAAAGCATGTACCTATATTTTGAAAGGACCCTGGTGGGGTGAGTGTTTCTTTTTCAGGAGTGCAACACAGACAGAATTCTGTTATGGCAATTTTTTTTTAAAGTTTTGATTTAGATGCAAGATTTTCTGGCAGCATCAAATAAATAGTATAATATTGTTGAAAGACGAAGCCACATGGAATTAGCTGATGACACTAACTTTTATGTGTTGTACTTATTTAGCAACTGTACCATAAAAGAAATTTATCATATACCCAACTTTCAACTTGGAACTCAGATAATGATATTTGTATATTGAGATTCTTTAATTTGTTGGTTTGTTACAAAACCATACTAAAAAACACAATATAAAGATAGTAAATCATGTATCTATGTTGAGATGGTTTAAACTTTGATTTTGTTTTGGATGAATGAAAATTTAAATGCATTTGCACTAGGCACTACAGTTCCATTCCAATCAGATTTTTATTTTTGATTTGACTTGAAAATCAAATGTTATTTTGCAATTTACCGTCTGTAAAGAATTGTAAGAAAGATATATGGGACTTAATGCCAAAGTATAAGTACTAGAAACACATGTGATAACATGTGTCTTGTATAGTATTGTATGAATTATTATAATATTAAAGGAAAAGCATGAAACTACAGCATGTTTACCTACAAGGGGATTTTTTCTAGTTAGACGATAACAATATATAGTGTTTCTGTGTGCAAGGTGTTAACTTGGTTGTGACTTACATTTTTTCATTCATCTTGGGCTGTGTCATGATGGTATTCAAAAAAAAAGAAAAACAAATAGAAGAAATTACACTTAACAAAATTTAAAATCTGTGGGAATCACCAAAAGTGTCAAATTTAGTGTAATCCTCGGCAGCAGTGCGAATCGTGTTCAGAATGGTGTTGAAATACACTGTTCGGTACTGCTCGGGAATATTGCAACGGACAATAGTTTGCTGCAGGTTGTAGCGTGAATAGGACTGTGCACAGCCCTGCTCTGGCTCGGTCAACACTTACATGCCAAAATATTGAACTTTTACCTCGTGCGTTGTCTCAAGGTAAACAGTATTCAACTTGTCACACTTAACCATCCATCGCATATAAGGAAGTAACCTTTGACCTGCAACAAGTAGGCATTATAAGTAAGTCACTTCCTGTTGCTATGTGTGCTAGTCTGAACACGGAAAGAAAATTGGTTCAAAGTTGATTGTAGTTCATTATATTGATTGTCAATTACTAATGGCTGCTAATCATTTTGCAGTGTGCTTGAATGCAATTTTATAAGTATGCTAGGTTTTCCAACTTTGAAACTGATTTTCAGACTGTTCACATGGTAATGTTTCAATAGTTAACTAGTAATGGCTTCCATATTAATAAAAATAAATGTCCTTTTTAGAAGTGTGTGTTCTATTGAATACAGACAAACTTCAATGAGCTTAATTATGACCTTACTAAATATACCTATGCTCTCTATCATACTGGGTCTATTTAATTATGAGTTTGTTGTGTACTCATACATAATCAGTGCTTCAGTAATATTGTTTTACTTATTAAAAAGTCAAACTCTCAAAAAATAGTACCTTTTAAGTTTTGGTGCTTTTCCAGGATTTTTCCTTTTTCTCAGTTAGTAGCTATAGATTCACCAGAACTCTTTAAGATTTTTTTCCCAGTTGTTAGGCTGAAAGCAGAGATGGGAATCTGCAGAAATCACTTTTCCTCACCTACCTTTGTGATTTTTATGTTGAATCGGAGAAGTTTAAGTTGCTCTATGTTATCTCCAAACTGCCAAATAAGAAAAATCCCCCTTCTCTCACAATACATCAGTGTAGGACAAACGGCAGCATGAATTGAAAGGCAATCTTGAAAACAGGCCTGACATACTAAACCTGCCAATTTTGGGATGGACACATGTTCATGATATGTATTGATGAGTGTGAGAGAGCTTTCGGTACATTAGGTAACCATCTTCATCATGTATAATTAGCTGGAGCAATATAGTAGTCAGTGTGTAGCCCTTGGTCTGTGCCGACTGTATTTCTCCCTAGCCTTTTTCTCTCTGAGATCCTTATGTCCCCAATCCCTTGTGGCATACCTAGTTTAGTAGAATAAAATAGCTGCAAACTTGTGTATATTACTATAGAATCACAAATTGGTATAAATGTACAGTATAACTGTGTACAATAGGAAAAAAATTGTTTCTTTTGGCGACCAAATAATGTATCAGATTGGTGTTGGCTTCATTTTATACACTGGTGTACATTGTGATTGAGATTCATTTCAATCTTATCTGTTATATCTTGTGCAAAGAATACCGTCCATGGTTGAAAGAGGAATAGCTTAAAGATTTCAATAATTGATGGAGGGGACTTTAAATTTGATCATATCATATGTATATCAGTTTATAAAAGGAGAAAACCTGTTCCATGCTGTCATGTATTCTTGTTATCGGGAATGCAGAAAAAAAATAATATATTCGTTTTTATTCTAGAAGATAAATAGAAACAATCTAAATAAAATATTCTGTTCTTTATTAATTTAGTGACAATTTGTTGAGATGTACATGATTGTATTTATAAAATAGCGAGTTTCAATCGTTTAGGGAAACCACAACCAAGTGATGTGTCAATGTAGCTTGTGAGAACTCGCCAGTGTCGCAACGGCTTCCAGACTTTTTCAGGTGTTGTGTAATGCAGGGCTTGTGCTTTTAATGGAGAACTCTTGCAAGTGAATTGGAGGATGATTTCAACTAGTCCCATATTGCATTGCACTGTTTGTATACTGTACTGTACCATGACATTTTCCATAAAAGGAAAATAAATGATTGTCTGCATGCAGGAGAATTGGTTCTGTACAGAGTCACATGACCTTATTATACAGTAATCTCGAAAAGGTGGGTGGGCATTGTGGGATTAGTTGAAGATCCCCCTCTGCAAACAACGCAGATGTGGAATGCATTGCAAAGTTTTGGACACATTCCGCACAATCACCAGTATGGCATGGGTATATTCTCCGTTTTATTCCTTTGGCCGTGACATGAGCATGGTGGTGTTTGGTGGTCATGCCATCTAAATGGTATAGTCCTGTGTTATTCCACACTGGGCAATCTGTACAATAAAGCCTGTCTGTTTTGGGCTAAGCACAAGCATATGTATGCAGCAAATTTTATGCAAAAGGCTCCAGCAGTTTACCAAACCCAGTGCATGCACATGCATGAAATGCCTAGGTGTAGCAAACCTAGCTATGTCTTGCTTACAATTTTCCTTGTTCCTGCTAAACGTTAAGGCTTTGTCTATCGATTCCAAACTTGGATGGTTTTCTCTTTGGTTCCTGTTGGTAATAGGAGCATCTTTTGTAAGCATTGCAGAAAGTATTACATCAATGTGTATTTGTTTTCCTTTGGTCTTTTTTGTAAGGAAGTTGTTGCTGATGGTAGGCTGTGAATGAGATTTAACTTGCGAGTTATTTTAAGGTTGAGTAAGAAAATGGCATCTGCAACTCTTTCAGAGCAAAGGGTAGGTCTGGGTAAGGAGTGGTAGTGTCAATGTGGTCCCTCATTAGAGGTTACTTGATGTTGGTCTGGAATATATACTCCCTGTCAAAGTACTTCTGTGATTGCCAATGTAGGACTCGTCATGAATGCGTAAAAAGGGGTGGAGCTTTGTTTGATCTGAGCCACTCTCAAACTCTAGCTGTTGTCATGAGCGATAATAAACCAATCAGAGTTCAGTAAAATCATTTCGGCGTTTACACACATCACACTCAAAGCAAAGCAAATATTATGGAAGTATTTTGACAGCGACTGTAGTATAACCCAAGTACATAAACATCCAGCAAGCCTTATCAATGTCATAGCTACTTAATGTGCTAATGCAGAATTTTGATACCAGCATTAGATTAACAGAAACCAAAGTTTGGTAATTGATAAATGTTGCTTTCTAATACCTGAAAATGTGCACACATACTTCTGCCTTTGCATTGCTGGTTTCTGGCTATGGGTTTGGTTTTTAAACCACTGGGTTTTGTTTTTAAACCACTGGGTTTTATTTTTAAACCACTAATACAAAGTGTGATCAGTGCTTGGTAAACTGAAGAAAGTTGTTGAATTGCTGCAGATATATTCAGAACAACCCTTGACATTTGTACCAAAAGGAGCCAAGGGAAAATGCAATGCTGAAGCAAATTCTCAGTTTGGCATTAGGTTTGCAATTTTATGAGTTAACTCTTAGTCCAAGCATCCTCATTCTAATCTTTACAAACTTCCTTAATGCAGGCGTGAACACGAGATACTTCAAAGCTGTAGTGAATAGTGGCATTGTATACACTATGAGTTGCAATAAGCTCATCCACCAAGGACACAGTTCAGTGGGTTGTTCTTGTATGTAAATTGACATGAACTGACCTTGTGTGATCTGGGTATCATATATCATACCCAAAAACCAGGGGGTATATTTTCTAAATACATTACATTGCATTGCATTAGTGAAGGAAAGCTACTGAACTGTGCCAAGGAATTGAGATTTTACTAGCTCATAGTGATATCTGCATGCACTTCATGTTTGGATAAGGCCGATCAAATTGTAACATCTCCACACTTACGATCTGAGTGTCACATAAAGTATAAGATTCTAATGTAGGTAATTGACTGCTTGGCTACAATAAACAGTCAACCCCAAAAGTACCGGCTTGTAACAGGATATCAATGTTATGATATCACCTTCCTGCATTAGTTCTTCACAAAACGAATACCTATTATCCTAATATTGAAGGACTCAATGGTGTGTATAATGTATAGCAAAAATAGTACTGAGTATACTGAAACCGATCAAACCATGACTTGTCCAAATATCTTTGAAAGTTGGTCATTGGAATTGAGATTAACAATAGTAAGAAAGAGTCCATTGGTAGTGCTTTTTTACTCTTAACAGTAAAACATGCAATATTGATTTTCTGTGTGTCAGTGGGACATGAAATAGTTGTGGTGGCACAGATAGAGATAATTTAAGTGCGAGGGTTGACCTTTGTTCTGTTTGCATGCACTGTGTCAACAGGTCTACGCCATCAGCTTGGAATGGTCCCATGACTGATTACAAAATATTGGCAAGATAAAAAAAAATTATGCAAAGTAAGGGACAATCTACTAAACTTCCTGTTAAAGAAGGTTGGGGTACCTTCCAATCTTAGTTATTCAGACACCCTTTGTCCAGACGACTACTGTCTGGCTGTGGAAAGAAAAACTAAAAGAAACATAATGAAAGGGAGATATCATTAAATTTTATTACCCGTATATGTTATTTTATTATGGGCATTAACTGGGCATCACTTCAATACAGTCCAAGGTCTTAAGGTCACTTTGTTATACATGGGTCACAAACCTAGTCGAATTATTTACCACACCAGTGGCCGAATAAGTAAGGTTGGACAGAATTAAATGTCGGTGTTTTAATTGTGATCTCAAGGGGTAATTGTTTCAATATTAGGTATGCTAATCATTGGTTGTAATTTTTGAGTGGGTCACCGCTTGTGTGAACTTGTGTTGTCAATTATATGTAAATTTGCATAACTATGGAGCTATATATACATAATTTGTCATACAGTAGCATTATAGGTGGTCTATTGTACCTCCTGAAGACATGATGCATGTACTATAGCCATATCTCCGTATGTTTGTTAGTCTGGTAGGTTATTAACAACCCACCTCAAGTATGGTTCAATTTATCTATACATCCCCACGATTATATTTCTTTCCCAACAGTATTTTTAAATATTAACGATGCAGAGAAAGAAAATTGAATGATGATACAAGACCAGACATATGTGATTTAAAATGTCCGTAGGGTTAATGTTAAATACACTTTATTTATAAAGTTCGATGTATGTAAGAAATGATGTCCAATAAAATGTGGATATAGATCGGGTATGTATGGTGGAACGTGATAATTGTTGGGAATTATCAGTGTTAATGAGTCATTTGGTTTGTAGGAGTGTGTATTCAATTAAAGTGGCAGCAAGGAGATTCAAGTCGTCCATATTTAATTCCTGCACTGTGATATGTAGTAATTTCATTATATAATCAGTACCTTTTATTGGTACAGAAAAAATTGAAAACAAAAGGAATTTGTATATGCTTTAAAATTTCAAATAGAAAACATAGGCTGAATTTCCTCATATAGGAAATAGACATTTCAAAATTTTTGTAAAAGAAAACAGTCTCAAGCTTCTCCTCAGATAGTGATATTTTTTATAAAAGCTTACACCAGTGGAAAAATCAGAATTTTCACATTTTTTTTAGGGACACTTATTTGAAATCTCTTGGTGCCACCTTTAATTGGTTGGATCAGATACGTTTTAAAAGTATTATTTAAAGTTCATCCTAGAGCCATGAAAATAAAACGGTTGTGGTATCCTTGGACCCAAACATGTGTATCATTATGACAAACAGTAAAATTGTAAAGGCCATATTGAATCAAAATGTGTCTTCTAGCTTTGATTGTTTGGAAACATATATTATATAGAGCTCGGAGAGAAGAGGAAATTGTTTGGAAACAGTTGTGTGTGAAAATGGGGATTAGGGAGCTTATTGTAAAAATGGGCAAAAAGTGAGGATTTGATACTGATACACCTTTTAAATTTTTAGATAACGTGTGAAGAAAATTTTTCTTTCATGACATTTTAAAAGCATAACACCACATACGGTATAACCTGGCTTCAGCTCTCCAAGGGTACTCGTAAAAACAAAGTACAGAGTAAATTATAATCGACCACGCTGCGCAGCATTATAGTGCCTTCTACAAAAACGCGCTGTACACTATTAGGCGCAGTCTAAATCTAGGAAAAACACGCGATTTAAGACACAGCGCATGATGTCGAACAAAAAATCCTCTTGCACTGCTACACAAAATACTGGTCGTATAAGATGACATACCAGGCATTCCTTTGTGGGCTGGTGTGGGAGTTTGATTACATATCTTCAAGGTTTATGGCGCAGGTAATAGAAGCCAGGGAGGCAAAACACAAATTTCCAAGTAAAAATGTGACCAGTAATTACTGAATGGGAGGGATGTGCATGAAACACAAAAAATAGGCTAGGCTAATTTACAATTTGGCCTAAATTTAACCAAACTTGGTCATAATCCCTAAAAAATATGGACTAAAAATGCCTATTCCATGTGGGGTGTTAATTAGACAACAGTATATTGCTGTAGCCAGTAATAATATGTTGAGAGGAGGAAGAATGAAGATAAAAATACTTGGCAAGAGTTCTGTGTGTACCCCCCTTCGAAGTTCTACATGCAACAAATTCTTTTTTATTATTGGCCTTTAGGTTTTCATTAGTGTAAGGTCTTTAATAAAAAATAATTTTGTTTCCTGTAGAAATTTAAAGGGGGTACATATTATGGGACTTTGCTTTCAGTAGAAGATACTTTGTTAGTGGTTTGGAAATGAGAGCATCAACGATGCATGTAAACCCTTGCTTATTATACAGCAGGTATCTACATCCTGTCTCAAAAACTTGTACAAGTGAAAAAGTGCCCTCTTTGTCAATTACAAAATATAGTTGTGACATGATACTTTCACCTTCAAAAGGCAACAGTCTAGCTTTCAAATTTTACTGTTTGTCTTTCAAATTGTTTGTTGTAATCTGAGAGGTTAGTGAACACCGACTGAGTCGGGCATGGAAGGCCAATATGATGGACTGATAATCTATAACACAGGACGTTAGATTGTAATATGCGTCATTTTTCATTGATTCTTATGTTAACAGAAAATCGGGTGAAAATCATTTGTGTCGCCTTGACCGATTTATGGAGGCACTTATAGTCCAAATTGTGTGTCCCGTATGTCCGTACGTATGACTAGGTAACCTTTTTAAAAATGCTCTGAAGGCTAAACGCATCCCCGATTTACTTCAAACTTGATAGGATATCGAAGTGAGGTGCCGGCACTATTATGTGTAGGTTTGGGCTGCATTATTTGCATATCATGAATATTAAGTAGTTATTGCAACTTTTCAGACATTTCGGTTAACCTTTTTCTGAAATGCTCTGCTGGCTAACGCTAAATCCCGATTTACTTCGCACTTGGATAGGGTGATAGTGTGAGGTGCCAGAATATTATTGTGTAGCTTTTGGCTGCATTATTTGCCTATTCATGATATTAATGAGCTTTATTTTGGCCGGTCAAAATGAAAACCTTTCCCCGCAGGATTGTGTGCAAAGTTATCGTGGGAGTTCCGTAAGGCGTATAAGGATTGTAATTGGGGGAAGGAAGCGGGTTAAAGAGCAGTTCTTGACCTGATGGGATTTTTTGGGCATAGTTCGAACAATACATATGCAAATGGAGTGATTAATATTAATATGCAAAATCAGGCGTAATCGCTATATTTTGAAACAGTATCGGTATGCAAAATTCTCACTGCACGCAAACCCATTATGGTGCGCATCTCTTTTGCCATTGAAACTTTCCTGTAATAGGCCTTAGGTATGCAAATGAGCTAATTAAAATATGCCGTAATTGCTGAATCGTAAAATGGTACATCGATACGCGAAATTTCCTTTGTACATTGCAAAAAAAACTACTATACCATACATCTTGTGAATCATATGGAGGGGGAAGGGTGGGGTGGTTGGGGAGGGGGGCGGGTGGGGTGTTGAGAAGGGGCAGGGTGGGGTGTTTGTGTCGAGGTGGGTGTGCGTTTGGGAGGGGTGCGGTGCGTTTGGAGGGTCGGGTGGTGTGCATCTCTGGGTGGGGTCGGGGTGTGGTGTGGTGTTGGTGTATTGGTGCTTGGGAAGGGTGGGGTGCATCGGCGAGGGCGGGGTGACATGTGAACTTTGTGTGACCTTTGTGACTTTTGTGTGACTTGGTGACCTCGTGTGACCCTTGATGACCTCATGTGACCATTGATGACCCCTCGTGTTTGACCTTGGTGCACCCTCATGTGACCGTTGGTGACTCTTCATGTCCCCTTGGCCCCTTCAACAAATCTTGTGCCGAGGGTAGGGGTGGGGTGGGGTTCAAGGGAGGGTGAGGGTGCGTCGGGGCATGGTGCAATCGGGGGAAGGGTGGGGTGGGGAGTGTGGGGTGACCGCATGTTAAGGACCTCATGTGACCTTTGTACGCCATTCTTCAGGCTTTCTTTCTTCTCTCTCTAATCATTTTTTGCCAACCTTCTGCATCATAACGCAAGTGATGCGCACCCAGCCGACACTTGTGGTTCGAGAACCGCCTTGTTGTAAATGGAATCAAAAACAGAATTGACTTTTGTGAAATGGTAACATTGTCTCTACTCTTATGCGAGACCTACAAAGTTGGGGTAGCAAAAAAATCACAGTTTCATTACAACTCTCTCAGATCAAGTGAAAAATCACATAGGTAGTAAATTTATGTTTTCTTATTTGATATGAAACGATAAATATAGAGTTAAAAGACAATTGCCCTCTATATAATAGGCTATATAGTCCACTTGTCTTTTACAATATCTTATTTGCCACAATCAAATAAGATACATAATTAAAAGTCCCTAAGGGCCTGATCATAGTTTTTGTGACAATTATCCATAGTATTCAGTCACTATTTTTATTTTTAATATACTTGTTCAGGCTCGTACGGTCCTTGAAAGTCCTGGAATTTCAAAATCCTTTTTTCCAACCTTGAAAACCCTGGAAATTCACAAATGGTCCTTGAAAGTCCTTGAAAATTGCAGTCACTGTTGATGATTTTTGATTCAAATGAATATCAATTGCAAACAAAAAGTAAGAATTTTTATCATCCATTTCCGACAAGCAACGGCATTGGGAATTTAGAATCTATTATAAAACCCTTATGCTGCTATACAGGCTGTAACAATTACTGAACATGTCATAAATGCAAAGATCACCCCATTTTGGGTGTTTTTGTCTTAGGTCGTGTATCATGTTTATTGAGAGAGCGGTGCAGTTATGTTCTTTAAAAGTGAAACAATTTGCACCCATGCCTACTAACTACAGATTTTTCGTATTCCGTACATAAATGAAGCGAAATACGGACGGATACGGTTTTCCCTTCCCCGAAAAAAAAAAAATAATGGAAAATTGTCTCGTTCCCTAAAATAAAAATAGGTGTATATAAAGTAATAACAATAGTAAACAACAGAAATTAAAAAGTTAAGGAAAGAGGGCAATACCTTGTCAAAACAAATCAATACCATAGATTTAAAAGATTTCCCATGTTATAAAGTCCTTTTTAAATGGTTTCCTCCGACCTCGTTTTCCTCCCGACTTTCGGAAGGTTTTCCCACATTAATATCTTGAGTTAACCATTTAACTTCTGTATGCTAAATATCTTCTGAATGTATTTTTAGTCCTACTATTCCCTCAAGTGGTGCAAAGGGGTAGTTAAGAACATTTGGAAGTTTTAGACTCATTTTTCATCCTCTTTATTAAAAGAAAGTACTCCATATGGACTTAGTTTATACTGACAAGTTCCTTGAATGGGCTGTCAGACGGCGAAAGCTTTGTCCATTGTTTGTCTCGCCTGAACTTTGTTCGGCAGAGAGTTAGTAATCACTTTTCTGTCGTCTGTCTGTCTTCTTCAGTCTGTCCGTCTGTCTGTCTGTCTGCCTTTCTGTCTGTCCTGTCATGCTGTCCGGTGTGCCTGACGTCCGTGTTCATAGGCTTGTGTACGATTTATCTGGAGTTCCGTAAGGCTATGATGATGTCTTGGTGGAAATAACGGGGTCCCCGAGTTCTCTGCCCTGATTAGATTTTGGGCGTAAAATATGCTAATTAAGTATCTGATGGCATATTACCGAAATTTTCCCCGCAAGCCTTGTGTACAAGTTTTTCTGGAGTTCCCCCCCGTAAGGCGTATGATGATATAACTGGTGGAATGGAGCGGGCTGGAGAGTGCTTGAACTGATGAGATTTTTCGGGTTCCGGGCGTAGGGCGTTCGGGCAACTTAAGTTGCAAGAAGCTAATTTATATCCAAAAATCAGCTTAATTGCTATAATTTGAAACGGTACATTGGCTACGGAAAATTCCTTCACTGCATGAAAGCTTATCATGGTGCGCATCCTTTTTTCAATTTGAACGGTGTTATACATGCGGCCTTAGGTAGCAATGAGCTAATAATATGCGTAATTACGTAATGCCTGAAACCGTAACATCTGATAGGCAAAAGTTCCTTCGCTGCATTAAAGAATAAATACTAAGCCATGCATCTATTGGGTGAATCAAAATTGGGTTCAAAGTGGCATGTGGGCCGATTAAAGGGGCATTTTTTGATCCATTGAGATCTAATTGATAGGCATAATTGCTGTATCCCTGAATGGTATATTGGATATGCAAATTCTTTTGACACATGAGACTCTATTCTGTACTCTTTATGTCTGAATCCACAATTGCGGTCAAAGTGCAAGTGGTCAATTAAAGGGGCATTCTTGATGCAATTGATCGAATAAATATGCGTAATTTGCTGTATCGCGTAAATGGGACATTGGATATGCAAAATTTCCTTCGCTACATGAGACTTCTATAGGGTAACGGACCAATCTTTTGTGTGAATCATAATTGGTGGTCCAAATGCATGTGGGCCCTTAAGGGGCATTCTTTGATTATTTTAAATGCAAACTAATGCTAAAGCTTGGTCCATTTCAACCAAATTTCTCAGGTTGTCAAATGGAGTGTGAAATACTTACACCTTCAAAAAAGAATTTTGATTCAGGATTTGACCTTGCAATAAATTAATGTCACAATTTGTGTTTATTTGGCAGGATTTGGCTTTGTATGATTTGGGTGGTGTACAAAACAATACTTATCAAAAGTGGGGGGGAGTACACCACAACAACGGTATTAACATCAATCAATATGGCTAATTCAGTGCACATTTTTTAATTGAAATGTTTTCTATTTCTGGTCAGTCTTTTGGGTTGCCAGTCGGTTTTCATTCGTGGAAAATGGTGAAAATAACGCAAATTGATTGTGCATTTCTATATGCTTTCTGGACCCCGTCGGGGACTCAAAATTTAAAAAATGTGGTCACATGTGTTTATTTTCAAAAATAGTGTTGCCAAATTGAAATAAATTTTTCATATTTTTTAACTAAATTTGTGAAGTTTAAGGGATTTTTGCATGACTCCTCATGATTAATATCTCTACAAAGGAATTTTGTGACCCCTGGGGTGGTTAAATGAAATAGCAGGAAATAAAGAATACTATAATGCAAACCCGGGGGTGCTACTCCTAAACCATCTCTTGGTTAGATTATTTTGGGGACATTTCAAGATTAATATCTCCCAAACGGAAGATGTTGTGACTCTAGGTGTATCAAATGAAAGATGTGAGAAGATATATAAAACTATAAATGCAAACCCGGGGGTGCTACTCCTAAACGTCAATTACTGTGCTCGTGTGGGGGACATTTAAAGAATAATATCTCCAAAACAGAAAATGGTTGTGACCCCGAGGGTGGTGTCAAATGAAAAAGAATTGAGAGGTATAGAATACTATCAAAAGGCAAACCAACCCGGGGGTGCTACTCCTATTCATCTTAGTTATGCTCTTGTTGAGGACTTCTCATGATTAATAATTCCACGGGAAATGTTGGTGAACCCTGTTGGTGGTGTCAAATGAAAGAGCAGTAAGTAAAGAATAAATCAAACCATGGGTGGCTACTCCTAACCATATCGACTTATGCTCGGGGGGGGGGGGGGGGTTCAACTTACAAATCATACTGCCCAATGGAAAAGTTGTGACCCTAGGGTGGTGTCAATTAATATTGGGCAATTAACCTAGTTTAATAAATTGGAGTTTATCTGCTTGAACAACTTTTTGTTGGGGACACCCCGGACCGCACAGTTGCACTCTGGTGTCTGCTTGTTTCTTACTAGTTAGGCCCGTCGAAGAGGGAGACTTGTGTTCGAGAACCACTCCGCCTTTTTCTGGAAAATAGCGGTATTTACGAGCTCTAGCTCATGATGCTTCATATGTACATAGGTAGCTCAGTTTTTCAAGTTATGAGCCTTTAAAGGTTAGACTTTTAAGTTCATTTTTTAATGTACTACGGTACCTAAATGATTTTCCTTATGGACTGTGTTTTCATATTGACAGTTCCTTAAAGGGGGAACTATTGATGGCGGATCTCAGTCCATATTTTTTTTCAGGAAATCCAGTATTTTCAAGAGCTTTCTCCTCAGATCAAGTTGGTATATAGACCAGTTAACAGCATGTTTGGTAAACATTTTAGGCCTGGTATCTTGAAAAAAGTCGGCCTGACTTACACATCACTGGGCAATTGTATTTGTAGAGTTTTAATACTATCATGACTATGGGCCATAACGATTCCGCAGAATGGATGCGCAGGCAACAAAAGGAGTGACGTAGATGTTAACTGGTCTATGATGGTCAGTTTTCAAGCTATGATCCTTTAAAAAAACTTTGACTTTCTTCTTTTTCATATAATTCCCATATGACTTAGTTCCTATTGAAAGTTCCTTAAATGGGACTGTCAGACGGCGAGCTCTGTCCCATTTTTTCTAGAAAAGCTGTATTTTAAAGAGCTCTATCCTCAGATGCAGTTCCATATGTTCGTAGTAGCCTCGGTTTTCAAGTTATGAGCCCATAAGTTTTTTAGACTTTAAAGTTCCTTTTAAGTCCTACAAAGCTAACCATATTTTCCTTAATGACTGTGTTTCATAGCGAAGTTCCTAAAAGGGGAAACTATCAGAATCAGATGGTGGGAACTCCGTTCCATTTTTTTTTTCAGGAATGCAGTAATCTAAAGAGCGCTCTCATGATCAGTTGTATATAGGATGGCTCATTTTTTCAGTCTATGATCCTTAAAATTTGTTTTGACCTTTCTTCTTTTTCATATAATTCTCCATATTGACTTAGTTTCTACTTACAGACAGTTTTCCCCCCGTAAAGGGGCTGTCAGAACGGCGGTGGTTACCACATAACTATAACAAATCTTACAAGCTTGAATGAGGTTCAATGTAGTTCAATGACGCTACCATTTTCTTTCTGTATTATTTTTTTGGTGTGAAAACTTGCATCATTTTCGTACTGAAACAGAAAATCCGTACAACATTAGTAACAAAAGAACGTTAGGTCCTTTAAATTCGCTCATTAAGATCCTTGAAAGTCCTTGAAAGTCCTTGACAAAGTCCTTGAATTTTTGGGAAGGAGCGGGTGTACGAACCCTGATGTTTCAAAACAAATTATGTTTCTACATGTATAACCAATGTTTGTTGAGGAAAAGGTAGGGGCCCTACACACGTATTTTTTTCTGACTACCATCTAAAAAGATGAAAATATAAAATACTCACTGCTAGTTGAGTATAAAGTTAAACAGTATGTCCAAGTCTCCAGGGTCAAGTCCCAGGGTCAAGTAATACTGAAAGGTTTTCTCTGGGATGAAGATATCAGTCCCAGTTTACTCGGAATCGCCAACTGTGATTGGATAGTGCAATTGAAGTATAACATAACTATCATTTAGCTTGATAACACAAAATTTACTGCCAAGTGATTATCAGCTACATGTATGAAACAAGGCTGTCTTGGCTGTTCTTCTCTCAACGAGCAACTGTTTTGGGGAATTAGCAATATGTTATCAAGATAATTCATTTTGTCCTTGGTATTTTTGCAGCCCTTTAATTTTCACATAGAATTGGGAAATCTATGCGGTAATGGGCTAAAGCTTGAGTTTCTATAATGAGACATGATTACATTAATAAATTATAAAAAAAAAATAGTTAATAATAATGGGGTATTACGAAGAAGGCCCTTGAAATTTAAAAATATAGATTGTGTTAAAAAGTATTTTGTTCAAATATTCCCTCTTCCAGAGGTAGAGTTAGTGGACCATGGACCTGTTAGTAGGTCAAATGCCTAAAGGCTAAAACTGGTAGTAACTTTCAATGCTATTAGTGAAATGGTTAACGTATGCAGACATATACCAGATGAATTCCCGAAGGCCCTTTAACTTTGATCAGTAGAGTTTCACACTGCACACTCACTTTGCCTCAATGGCATGCCTTCGCCATCACCATTTGAAATGCACACAAGGCCGAGGACTTTCGAGCTAAAATTTCGGTAAAAAACGGCTCCAAACGGCCAAATTACACCCCGATTTCGGGAGATCGTTCTATACGTCCCTGGTGCTGGCTGTCCCCTACCCACTACCAAAATTTTGTCACCATACAACAAGAAATGTAGCCCCTGATGTACAAAACACACACACAATTGGGACTACATTCCTCGTGCGTCATGACTATAACCCTGGCGCTGCTAGCGCAAGGGTTAAAAAAAAACAGAACAAAGCAAACAGTGTGGCCCACTGCACTGGTTATGGTATTAGCCTTTGGTATTAGGTCCCCAGTTCAATTCCCGGTGACTATGCTACTTTTTTTCTTTTTGCTAAAATTACCAGAAAGAATTTAAAAACAATTATCCTGGAAGCATTTGATGAAACAAAACATTGTAGGATTTTGTGCACTGGAAGAAAGTTAATGACGGGATGATAACCACCCTTTTAAAGAGACATGAGATTTCCAGAAAGCGCCACCCCCAAATTTTGTCGAACCCTGTTTTTTTGCATATTTGGAATGCTTACCAATGTATTACATCACACCTGAAGTGAATAAGCCGAATACGCCGCCTTTAGTATTTTCTGTCGTGCACAACAGAAATTCAAAGCAGGGTTTT
Organism: Ophioderma brevispina; assembly: GCA_023653785.1. Lineage (NCBI taxonomy): Eukaryota > Metazoa > Echinodermata > Ophiuroidea > Amphilepidida > Ophiodermatidae > Ophioderma > Ophioderma brevispina. The sequence goes on from JAMKCH010003914.1 coordinate 103,969, forward strand.
CTCTGGGGACGATTGCGATAGCAGGCAAGTGCAAAACAAGGTTTGTGGTTTTCTTTTGTACTTGTTTGTTCAATAAACCATTGAAATGTTCTCGGTAGGTGGTCTTCAACCGATCCAATGAAATTTGAGAGAAATTTGTATCCTAAAAAAACCTGTCACTTTAAAGGTGCGTGTTCCGATTGTGTTTGGGACCCCCCTGATTTACCCGGAAGTAGTGCGAATTTTGATATCAGATGAAAGGCCGTATTTTTCTCATCGTCGTCCCAAAATTTGAGCCTTCAAATCCATTTCATTCTCAAGATATAAACAAAAAAGCGCCGTTTTGAATCAGTCAGTCAGTCAATCAGTCAGTTTTGAAGAGTAGGGCGATTACCCCTGGCTATCCCAATTCCTTCCCAGAGAAAGGACCCCAATGGAAATAAGCTTCCAGTAGAGGCTTTTTTTTTTTGGTTATCCAGGACATTGTTCAAAGAATTCAAATCAAAAGAATTGAAAATTAATAATTTAGTAGAAAGTGAATTTTTTGTCATAAAACAATGGTACTTAAATTTTCATGTAATTAGTACATGGTGCACTTGCTTTAAAATAAAATAATTCTGAATTTAAAGGTGCGTGTTCCGATCGTCTTTGGGACCCCCCTGATTTACCCGGAAGTAGTATCGATTTTGATATCAGATGAAAGGCCGTATTTTTCTCATTGTCATTCTGAAATTTGAACCCTCAAATCCATTCCATTCCCAAGATATAAACAAAAAACCGCCGTTTTAGTGGTTAACCATTAATATTAGCACAGTATTGAATAGGCTTTGCAACATGCACTATTGCGTCTACCATCAAAACTGCAAGTTTGTTTCCCACGGTACTTGATGGGGTGTATGTGCAAGTGCCAGGCTCTCATATCAGGTAGAGAACACAATACACATAAATCGGAACAAGCACCTTTAAGTACTTTTTAGAATACTTTGAAAACTGTATACCGTACTGGCCCAGATGGTCTCACCCCTTCAGTTTCCCCCATTAGGCTCCTCAGAAGTTATTAAAGACAAATATTTGAAATTTGCAGGAATAGCTTCAAAGTGAAGGATAAGTCTGTAGAATTCTCATAAGTTACCTTTTCCAGCTGTAGAATTGAAAGAAAAGGAAGAAAATGGCAGTGTTCCAAGATACGATTCTCCATTCAATTACGTCTTGTAGTAAGTGTCCGTTCGGACAGTAATGACTAAAATCTCCGATTCTATCCTTATTAGGCTGCTTCTGGTCTTATCACTTGCAGGGTATGTTAGGATACCTGTACTTGTTACGTACATGCTCAAATCTGATTTTTGATGATTTTTTTGATTTGCTGATTTAGCAAATCACTGATAGTGTCTTTAAAATGGGGATAGCTCCATTTAAGTATACAGGTATCACAAGTCCTAAGTTCCCTCAACATTATCCTTAATTAATGAAATACAAATACACAATTTCAACAAAATCACAAATGACAGAGGATGCTCTTCTGCCCATCTTGTGAGAAAATGATAGAAATCTAATCACGCATACCAACACAAACCTCATGCGAATGAATAAAGTGGCAATAAAAAAAAGTTGCAGTAAATAGCATTGCTTCAATAATTCGATCCGTTTTGATGTGTGAGCTTGGAACGTGATTTAGTAAGCCCCCATAATATACACACATACCTGAAAAAATAAGCTATCATAACCTCAACACCCTACTTGTCTCTGTCCATACCCCAAATCCTATGAATGAACCCTGTTCATGTTTACCATACTTTTTGTTAACTATTACTTACAAAATTAAGTCATTAAATATAAAATTTGACCTGAAATCACATGATTTATGACCACTTTCGGCGTTGGACACAGTGACCATGTATAAACGCTTGTTTATACATGGTCACATGATGCGCATTGACCAATCGTGTATGCCGCTACATACGAGGTAAACATGGACAGTCATGAATGAGCCAACATACAAAATCATTGCGTTCTTGCAAAAAGACAAAGGTCCTTTCAATAGAAACTAACTCCCTGTGAGTAGTATGTTCCCCATACTGGAATTTCAGACTGGATTTTCATAAATTATAGTTACTTAAAAGTACACAAAATAACATAACACACTGTTTAAAATTATTTTTTGAATATTATTTTCCTCTTCCTAGAACATGAATGCCAGCAAAAAAAAGATATTTCACTTGAACAATTTTGACATGTACATTGAACTCATATAATACAATTTGAGCTTACAGCTAACACACGTTCGCATATGCATGATTGGAAAATTTCAGAACACTTGATTTTTTATTTTGTAAAGCAAGGCCAGATAATAGTACTCTTGTCTCAATTTATGGGTCACCCTCAGAGGGTGTATTGAGTCCATACCACAATGCACTGGTTTTGGGAAATTTCACTTTCAATAAGGTCATGTGATCCCACAAAAAATCCAATTCTTAACACATAAAAACCCTGACTTTTACACTCATTTTAGCTCACAAGGTGCTAGTACTTAGGGATTTTTTTTGCATGATCATGAAATGTCTTGTACTTCTAAACTTCTTGCACACTTTATCCCTAAGTACTGACATGTGTTTAATACAGTACAGTATAGGCACATTGCAATGCATTGTGGGATTGATTCAAAACTCCTCTGGGTCACCCTATAATATGCTCTGTTTCACCTTGTCATGGCAGTGGGAAATCTTGCAACAGTCACACGTGCATTTGTTAGCACTTGTAATTACACCCGCACTCGGGTGCAGCACCAGCACTTGCGCGTCCACGCTACTGTCACGACGAGGTGACTGAAACAGTATTATACTTATTGAGATTTGTCTGGAGACCGAGCGGAAAAAAGAACCCTGAGAACAGAGGACCAACCGATATAAACACTGCTTTAGGGAATCTTTAATATACACGTGGAGCGAATTCTTAGCGAATGTGATGAAGCCTAAGAAATAAACGCCGATTTTCCTCTCCTCTTTCCCCCCGCCTCTCCCTGGGGCCGCCAGCGCCTCAGCGCTATACACCGAAACTTCACGAAGGACCTTGCAGATCCCCTACCTCGTCGCCACTTATAGTGACTAACAGAAACACAGGGAAGGCGTCCGTAATATGTGGGGGGTATGAGCCACTAGTGTGTGTTGTTTTCTAGAACAGGTTCCTTTATGGGACGTAAGCAAACAATACTTTTCCAATTCACACAAAACGGCCAAACAATGAACCCACTTATGGTATCCATAAAAAGACGAGGGTACACATACAAAGTTTAGCCTTATTGACCCTACTTTTTCTCTGCTTTAAGGAATAATAGCACATATATTTGAAGAGCGACCCAAATTTCAATTGCAAATTATGCACATTTGTATTGTAACAGGCGAACTCGTATTAACGCGATCGTAACTATGTCCCCGCCGAATGTCGCGATCATAAACATGCGATAAAGCCACACAACACCCACCCCTCCCAAACCCAGGCACACCCAATCTCATCCCCAAACACCTGCAAAAACCCCACCCTCCCCAACACACGCAACATCCACATCAACACCCTGCAACACCCAACCCTCCAAAACAACCCACCTCCCAACACCTACCCCCCCCCCAACACCACGCCATCCCAACCCCACTCCCCAATACCTAACCCCCCCTCCCCAAACACCCCACCCCCTCCCCAAACAACCCACCCCTACCAAACACCACCACCCCATTCCCTAAATAGTAGGTCTCAAAGTAGCGAAGGAATTTTGACTATCGATGTACGTTTCAGAGAACAGAAATTACGCAATATGTAATAGCCTCATTGCATACTTAAGCCGCTGGCCGCATAGATCACATACTTTCAAATTGCAATAAGATGTCCCCATGATACCGCTGATCAGCAGCCAGGAAAGAATTTTGAGATCCAGTACAGTGTCAAAAATATGGCATTACGCTGATTTGTGCATATTAATTAGCTCATTTACATACTTCAATTTGCCCGAAATTACGCCCCAACGTACTCAGGTCAAAAAACTCTCAGCCGCTTCTTCGACCAAGTTACACAATTATATGCCTTACGGCACTCCAGAAAAATTGTACAAAGAAATTCTGATATTTTAAAATGAAAAACCTAAAAAATTAAAAAATTAATATTAATTAGCATTATTTTAAGCCCAAAATCTAATCAGGTCAAGAACTTCACCCACCCGCTCTTTCCAAAAGTTACATCATTGTCGCCCCTTACGGAAACCTCCAGCGTAAAATGTTTATACAAAACATGCGCGTTAAACATTTTTTATACAGGCGAACGGACGGGACGAAGGATTATAGAACGGACGCTGATATTTTTATAGTCACCCGTTCCGCATTGTTGGGGGGGGGGACAATAAACTACTGTGAATGGGAATGATCAAAGTGCACATGCGTCATAACAGAAGGGATTTTGTAATTAGATTTGGGGATCCCCGATACTAATTCAACAGAGCAACAGTGCTGGAACGTGAAAATTTCTGTCTATCCCATTTTGAAATAGCACATGCTCTACACGTGCAGGATTTATAATTCCATTGAGCAACATGCTATACTTATTCTACTGTTGTCTTTAAAAAGCCAAAGGCTGGGAATCAAAATATGTCCATCCAAATTGTGAACAGATAGAAGTCGTGGTGATTGTCTTAGGCTGATATACTATGGAATATCATATAGTGTCTCGAGGGACTTAGTTAACCTTGTCTTCTTGAACTGCTGGACTCAGAAATTAGCTCAGGAACTGAGAAGTATTTAATAGTGTGACTTTGCCATCTGTCATTGAAGGTCTCGCTGTGATGACATATCATCGTTTAACTGCAATGCTTCTTGTGGACATTAGTGGATATTCTTGTGGACAATAAGTATCATCTTATAATTGGTGTAATTTTAATATATATGTAACTTTGTTTTGATCTACCAACTTTCTTGAACCAAATTGATCTGACTAAAATCATAAACTCGGTTTGTATTATATAAACTTTAGATCACTGTGCACAAGGCCATTTTATTTTGTTTTGAAAGGTATTTCTGACCTTTGACGTCTACGAGACGTCATAACAGAATCGACGAACATGTGATATGTTGTGAAAGATAATTACACTTTGTTGACATGAGGCAACCAAACCTGGTTTTGACATGGATTGTGGGAGTCAAAAAGATTAAAAAAAATGCCAAGATTCCAACACAATTCGGAAGAAGGTTTTATTGTTTTTCTTGGCCAATAACAAGATTAATATCTGGCATGCGACGTTTGTTTGTGATTTAAAGTGCAACAAAAAATGTCAGTCTTGTTTTTGTTAAGTTTAAAAGCTGTTACAAGTCATCCGTCTGATGTCAGAGATGCCCATGGTAGACGGGACAAAGCAGAGAGTTGATGGAAGTGTTGCATGATGGGTCAAATCAAAGTAATGTTGAACTCATCAGCGTCGAGGTGATAAGAAAGGCCAAGACTCCTGATAATTCTACCTATAGGTATTGTATAAACAGCAAAAGACAGGGTCCAACTAGGATCACTGTGTAGAAAATAATCAAGAGGAATATGTCAGATAATACCATGATGCAAAACTAGTTGCTACCCCCTGCAAAGTAGGATCTAATCCACTTAAGAACACTGCCAGTCATACCTATTTCATTTTTCAGTCTGTCAAAAGAGAATTTCATGGTGATAGTGTCAAAGGCAGCCTGAGATCAAAGGAGCACTAAAAACAAAAAAAACACACCTTTTGGTTATGGATAGAGGTCATGATATCCTTTTTTACTGTTTAAGAGAGCGGTCTCGTGCTATGTGCCGCTCGTATTGATGAAACGGCTCACCTAAGTCATTTGATCTCATGTGATCGACAATATGATTAAAGGACATCTTATCAATGAACTTTGAATGAAACTGATATTTGAGATGGGATGGTCGTCGTCGTATATTCTGATAGAGCGATGATTCTTTGGATAATGGCATGTTATAGCATGCTTGAAGCTAACCTGGCATTTTCCATGTCTGCACAAGAGATAAGGAATCTAATAGCTACACGGCCAGTTTCTTACTCACATGGTAGCATATTGCAGCTACTGTGTGTATAATATGGCAGACATCTAATCTTAAAGGGGGCACTTTCATGATCCTCAGCTTGACCCCCGAGTGACCTAAAATCGATTTTCATAGCTTTGAACATTGGCCCAATATTATCTATGTGTGCCTAATTTTTGGTGCCGATTTGATCTAATCAACGAAAGAAATTTGCAAATTTTGTATTTCTGTCTATAAACGGACAGGAACTTACAACACAGTAGGGATTAGGTCTATTCCCAAGGTCAGGGTTTCCACCCGTTATTCCCCGCGGACCCTCTTATTAACTATTATCACAGGGTGTAACCCCCCCCCCCCACGAAACTTGACAACACCCCCCCCATAAGCTTGTTACTCAGTGTTGCACCCAAATCTACAATCCAATGTTCCTCACAATGGACGGTTAAACAACATTGGTAAATTCACCATAGGAGCACCTTTGCTTCAGAACTCTTTTCTACTTTTTTTTAAAATGAAAAATGAGATGGTTTTAAAGGTAGCTTCCACAACCCCTTATACCATTGCCGCCAAACCCTTTGGGGTCGCAACCTCCCCCCCCACCCCCCCCCCGGTTGTGAACCGGCTGAACGGGTTGTGTATTTCCCGGGCCTGATGCTATGATTATTTTCACCAAGTTCTGCTAAAGTGGAACCAAATTTTAAATGAGACTAATTATAATGACAAAACAGGTCAAACTGGTAGGTTCAACATGTTCTATCATGTGACCAAGTATGAAGTTAATCAGTTAATGCATACAGAGAGCAAGTCCAATAAGGCCTGGTTATATTTGAACACACACAGAAGGTCACATGGATGGACGGACAGGAACACACAACACACTACAAGCAATCCTTATGATTCCATTCCAAGCAAACACAAACGGCAGGGTGTATTTTCTACATATTCAGGATAATGAAAAGTTATTGAAATCAGTCGTTAGAATCAAGACGTATCATACAATGCAACAGCATATAAATGCCTAACATACATAGGTAGCTAGCTGCAGGTTCCCCTTAATAATTGATAGGGTAGTCAGATCAAAACCTGGAGATAGCATATAGTTCAAATTTTCCACACATCTTAGCACAATACTGACTTCTGCACTAAACACCGAACTATAATATCTGATACTTTCTTTTGGGCATCTATGCTGGGTAACAATCCTCAGTTGTGTGTAGCATAACACTACTGAATAATGCCTTTGAAAATGCCACTTCAACTAATAGAAGACTTGTATATTATTTGAACCACCCAAGTATTTTTTGCTTGTCTCTATCTCTGCTAATCAACTGTTTTGTGGCTTATAAAGGCAATGTTTTAGCACATCAACTTGGGTGTGTTTTTACTGCCAACCTAAATGCAAAAAGAGACACACCGCTATAGTTCCATTTCTCTACCTCCGGGCAGTGATGTCACAACCTTAACGCAGCTTTATAACGCTCACGTCAAGATATGCATCTGTGTGCGGCCTGCAAAAACAAACATTGTCCACTTTAAGTTAAGCAGCGCATGCCTTTACGGTGCGGCCACAAATCTCGTGATTTTACGTCAGTGCCCATAGGTAGGGAAATGGAGTATACAATACCTCTGCTGACTGAACTTGGCATAGAATTATTAAGATAACAAGACCTTAGCACCTCCCTGTGCACAATAAAGATGACAGTAGCTACAGGCTCCCTATACTTTCACAAAATGTCAATAATAGTTCAGATTGGTACGATGATGACACCTAACTCCTCTCTTCATCAAACTTGTCAAAAACACAATGCTCAATGGCAATACAAAGCTCCATTTGGAGTTATTCACGAACCAATGTCCGGAGGAGGTGTTTTTGAGGTCCATCCACAAGACAAACCAGTTTTGGGACATTTTTCACCTCAATAAGACATGTATCCACAAAAACAACTATTCTAACACATAAAAATCCTGTCTTTGACACTCACTTTAGCCTCAAAAGCATTAGTACTTAATGCATTTTAAATCATGATTATGAATGTTTTGTGTCTTGGAAACGTCGTGAAAAAACACTTTTTTCCCTAAATACGGACTGTGTGTAAAGTACAGCACAGTATATGCACATTACAATGCTTGGGGGAGGGGTTTCAAACACCCTCCGCTGTGCACTATAAATAGTTCCCCTAATGTGAATTGATGTCAGTGCTTCTCCAGAGCTGCTTCCATAAAATTCAGTGAGGCCATTCAGCATTGGTCTGGGATTCTAATAAGCCTGCCTGCTATCATGCATTGTCATACACCTGTTGGAAATCAAACATGACACACCCCATTAACAAACTTAAGGGCACTGATTTGACAACCCAACTTTCCTAAATGGCTGTCGAGGATGTTACCTTAATTTTACATGTCAATTCATTCCTCACAGTAAAATTTCCAGAATTGACAATATCATGATCAGTGATATACTAAAATATACCATTGCAAACACTTTAAAATTGTAACATCTTTTTTTAAATTTGTCATATTTACAATAATAAGTCACTACGATACAGTTCCCTTATATCTAAATATATTCCAGTGCAGCGTAACTAAAATAGTGGTAACTAAAAATCATAAATTTTTGCACTTTAGTTTTACTACGAATGAGCTGAATTCCTGTCTGCAGGTTCACTTTCCTAAAATAAGAGCAATTTATTGCAGCATTGATTAAAGTTTGGTTGTGACTAACCAAAGGTCACAGCAGCACAATCAGGTTGCTATACTCTGTTCGGGCTCAAGTTTGAGCGTGACGTCACCACGCGTGTCAGTTTTCTGCGCCTAAAACGTGTGCGCTAACCGCGGAATTGCAGCTCTTTATGCATGCGAATAAAGGTGGCGCAATCCAAACGCCAGATCGCGTCATGATCACATCACCCTGGCAGATGGCATAAATTTGTACCAAGCAAAGTGAAAATACACTTACTTGTTCAGCCACAAGTTTTGCCAGTTCTGGGTTGGCCGTCTTCAGCGCAAGTAATTCTTGATAATAGAATGGCTGAAAAATAAAAATAGGTTAATATTTGTGGTAACAAATCTAATTTTTTTTATGTTGGTGCATATCTTGGCATTAACAGCTGTAATCAAGGAGATTACGACGAACAGTGAGTGCCACAGAGAGCACACCGGGGTACCAGGCAGTCCATGTTCTCCGATAAACAGGGATTTACCCTATCGAAATAGACTGTAGCGAGTTCTTTGTCAGTGTATCTTAGTCTAGGAAATTTTGGAAGGTTGCATTTTTTTTGCATATTTGATAAAACTTTTCTTGTTGTAGAGTGGACCCTAGGAAGTGTAAAAAGTATTAGCTACATTTTTTTTCGATGTGCCGGGGGTAGCCAGCAATTTCAAAAATTGGCCGCATTTTTTCAATATTTTAGCTTATTTGACTATATTCAAGTTTTATGAGTTTACGATTTTTATGTGTTATTCACTTTTAAAATTTTTCAAAAATCAGTGAGGATAACATTAAAATAACATTCAATAAAACTCTTGAATAATCAGTTCCAGTTTGGCGCCAAAAATTCAACATGCCGCATTTTAATAGATCTTTTGTTTTTTTAGTATATTATGGCTAACTTCATTTTTTGTTCCTTGAAATTTCGTGAAATGCAAGTATTTGATTAAATACAATATTTATGATAAAAAAAAATTATATTGCTCGATTATAAATCATTCCATTCTTGAATAGGACTTTTTGTTCCAAATGACCGCCATTTTATGTTTAAGTGTTCTTCTTTTCTTACATATTAAATGCACGTGTGCACGTGTGGGTCCAGTGGATAGAACGACGACCTAAGATCTGAAGGTTGTGGGTTCGAGTCCCGCTGAGGCCAATGTGTTGTGCACTTGGGCAAGGAACTTTAACCTCACTTGCCTCTCTCTACCCAGAGTGAAATGGGGAGCTGTCAGGGGAATGTTACAATCTAAGTGCTGATAAGGAGCTGACACTAAGGTTGCCGCCCTAGTGAAGCGAAATGATTATGATTGATTTCCTAGCGGCAGCGTAATAATAATTGTTAAACGCCCTGATGCTTCGGCGGAATGGCGTACCTAAATAAATGGTATTATTACATTAATCAGAAAAGAACAGTAGCAGCTCAGGGAGGGCATTTTCCCCTACTCAATTTTTTTCTTACCACCCAGGTTTGACCGACCCCCCCCCCCCCAAAAGAAACATTACAGATTTTTGGCCAAAGTCAGTGCTTTGGGGGCAAAAATCACAAATTTGACAAGAAAACAGCGACTTTGGGCCAAAAATCACCAGAGTTTAGCAAAAATAAGGCGATGTGGGGCAAAAATTGGTTAAAAATCTTAACCGTTTTTTATATTTGGTGCCCCAGATTTCACTTTTGCCACCTTTCTGATTAAAATATTCACTTTGCCCCCCCCCAGAAAAGAGATTTGGGGCCGCCGCTGGAAACGAACCGCAGCCCAAATGGCATAAAATCAAATACCAACTAATTTAAAAAAAACTGAAGTTCAGATTGTTATGAAGCTGGAAGTGCTGGACCCTGCTGGCTTTCCATACTTTAAAAACTATTGCTAGTTGGAATACAGCAGTCTCTAGCAAACTTGGCCGTCAATGTACCATGTTACTTTTAGATGCACTGATAGGTTGGAAGTTTTGTCACCTTGGACATGAATTGGTAGGTTGAAGTGTGTAGATGATATTTATTATGTAACATAGACGTAAAAAGGATTTATAGATCTGTGAACAAATTAAGTATGGTACGTATGTGCGTCTGAGGGGTATTACTTCTTGGAGTTAACTTCAAGACCAACCTAAATTCAAATTGTAGAAGAAACTTCCATGTCTTGACAACAAGTCCTCACCCATGAGCTCAGCTCGTCATAGTTAACATCATTCTACCAAACATCCCTCAGTAGATTCCAAGCACACTCATTCAATTTCGGGAATTTCACCAAACCTCATTCTCATTGGCATTTCAAAAGCCATATTACCCAATGTGGGCTACAATACCAATAAAAAACGGACAAGTGTCGAAGGACTGGGTATAAAGGAAAGTCAGCATCGACGCCTCCTTCACGAATAAGCTGCCACCATCAGTTTAAAGTGCCCATTAGAAGAGAGGTTACACCCTGATCTAGCTATTGTAATCAAAAACATCTCTAAGCTGTGTAGCAAGATTGTTCTGGATCCTGTTCAAATAACTCAACATTGGACAATCGACATCAATGTTAAAACATGCAGTGCATTTTAAGCAGGAAACAGACGGGCAAAGATCATTGATAACCAGGACCAGAACGTGAATAGGATTGCACCAAAACCCCGTAACAGCAAACTACCGTAACAGTAAAACTAAGACAAATTTGCCAAACTAGTGAACATTACTGCCTGGAGATTCATACCCCCAGGAGCTGTAGAACGGAATATGCAGCAGGCTTTTCCAAGGGGGGAAAGGTGCTAAAGAATATCCAAAGTATACTACCATGCGTGAAGCTGATTCTTTATCAGCTAAAACAAACGCTAAAGGTGAGGAAGTGTCAGAGGGGATCGCAAGGAAAAGCTGGCATATCTTAATTGAATCCCACGTTATAGACCCATAACAGCAAGAAAGCATGGTCTACCACAGAAGCTTCAAGGGATAAAACAGAGCCTCCAGCCAAATGTTATACCCAATAAGTTGCCCACCAAGAAGCCCAAGAAGATCACAATAAACCGAAACTATCATGGTTTCACTCATCCCTTCAGCATGGACGAACTGAAAAACCGGTGTTACTTAACTTCAACCAGAAAAGCAGTAGGCCTGACGACATCTCAACTGAGCTGCTGAAAAACTTTGGCCTAGTAGCAAAGGAGGAATTCTTAGCTCTACAATTGCTGCCTATTTCTCACAGTTAACAAAGATCTGGAGGAAAGAACATGTTATGGCACTCTTAAAGCCTGGGAAAGATCAATCTAATCCAAAGAGCTATCGAATAATATCACTCCTCAGCCGTCCCTACAAGCTCATTGAACATCTCCTGCTCAATCTTGTTATCGTACCTTTATAGAGGAACACTCATACCAGGAACAAGCAGGTTTCCGGACAGGAAAATCAGCAAGCCAAATGGTTTCGAGAGGGGTTCGGAACCGGAGTCGTTTTCGTCGATCTATCAGGAGCTGTTAATCACAGATGCTACTCGTTAAGATTTGGAAATCACAGGATATTCGCTTGACTGAGTTAATCAAAGGATTGCTGGAGTAGGCTCAAGAATGGGACTACCCCAATGGAGCGTGCTCGCACCTCTCCTGTTCAACATCTAGACCAACGACCAACCTAGGAGTCCAGGGACAATGTTTTATATATGTAGGAATATCTTTGGAATCAACACACAAGATGCAGAATTTTAAGTTGTCAAAGAGAGAATACCAAAGCTTTGGGATGAACTCATCCTTATTACGAGGAAAACCACCTCCTCCTTATTATGAGGAAAACCACCTATGTGGCACATCCATCAAGACACAGGTGTGTGTTTCCATCTACCGTGAAGCAAATGTCAAAGGCATGGTTGGTCTACTTAGAGTTACATGGACCATACTCATCTCTCTTATAAGAACCTCATCAAAAAAGCCGAAGAGTAAAGTAAACTCACTGGCACAAGATGGGGTGGCCCACATACCTAAGACGCTGGCACTGCCTGTGCTACTCAAGTGCAGAGTATGCCTGTTTTGTATGGGAAAGATCAAGCCATGCCAAGAACTTGATCCAGCGTTAAATGCTCCTACGGCGAGTATCAAGGATGTCTTCGCCCAACTCCAATGGAAAACTTAAACATCCGAGTGCTCCACCAGACCTATGTAGTAGTGTAGCGAGCATGAAAGAGCGTAGTATCTAATGTGAAGCAACCCTCTGTTCCCGACAGAACCCAGCTGGTAAATGCTAAATCCAGAGAGAGAGAGGGGGGAGGAGACGGGAGAGGAGTTTCTTAAGCAAGTCCCACCCCTTAACAACGTTCTAAGGGTTTAGAGAGTCGCCTTGTGAAAGAAAGAACTTGCTACCAACCAAGTAATGTCGGTAGTGAACCTGGTGAGTATATCGCCTGGAGCTGACTCCATGGGCTGGATGGCGATGCCTCAACATATTGAGAACCAGAATTGCGATCTAAAGTTTCTTTGCAGAAGTGGGGCACCCTGGAAGAAGATCAGACACTACCTGTGGTTGAAGAACAGCATCACAGACAATGAAACAACTCTTGGTATGCCCACTGTTGGAGCAAACAATGCACAAGGCAAGGACCTGGCGGATTTCAGTGAGCAGCCAGGCATTGCACACCCCAGTTCTGGCTAGATCATATTGAGAACCCCTGTGTGTGGACACGATAAAAATCAGTTCAGTCCATTATGAATTTATGGTTGGTCTGAAGTTACAAATAGAGATAATACTCAGAAGCACATACCATGCTTATTGGTTCCAAGATGACATAAATAATTGTACGTCAGTAATAATACAATATCATATACAAGTTCAACTTAACAATAATGTAACAGGTGAAAAATTTCAACATTATCAGGCATCTCAAAGCCACATGGTCCCATGACTGCAAGGTTTGCTAGAGACTGACCTGCTGTATTCAGTCGTAATTTATGTTTATATTATGATTTTATGTCATTTGTGTTGCTGTTCGTTTCAAGTGGAGGGTGCCAGACCTCTTTTGATGGCGGGGGGGGGGGGGCAATTGAATTTTTTGGGGGTTGGCGAATAAAGGCGAAATTCTTTGGTGAGTAGGCAAAATGTAATTCAAACATTTTGAGATTTTTTAACCAATTTTGGCACAAATCGATGATTTTTGCAAAAAAATAGTCATTTTCTTTCGATTGGGGGAGTGGGGAAAACGGGGGGGTAAAGAAACAAAAAGGAGAGGGAAATGGCCCCAAATGCGACCTGGAATTCGCCCAATGTCGTTCTGTATACATTATTATGTAGCTGATGGTAAGGAAAGAAGAACACTTAAAATAAAATGCAGGATATTTGCGAACCAAAAATTCCTAGCACGAAGGCAATGATTTGGAAAATCATGTATAATATGACTCGTAAATTTTATTTTTTGTACTAAATATCTGTAATTTAATCAACTACAGAAAAAATACTTAAAATAATTAGTATAGCCATAATATACTCAAAAAAACCAAAACAGCAAAAAATAAACAAAATGGCGGCCATTTGAAATTTTTTGGCGCCAAACGGAAATGATTAATTCAAGAGTTATCGAAATGATTATTTTAATGTTATACATCATTGATATAAGTGCAAACACATGAAATAAACTTTAATCATAAATTGGAAATATTAGTCAAAATAAGCTAAAATATTGAAAAAAATGGCGGGCCCTTTGGAAATTGCGGCTACCTCCCTTGCACATCAAAAAATGTAGCTAATACTTTTGGGGTTTCTCCTGACTATTCTACAGCTATAAAGTTTAACCCAATATAGCAAAAAAAAATGCAGACCTCCAAATTGCACAAAACGTCTAGACTATCTGCCCTGCATGTTAAGATACAACATGGGAGCCAGGGGAGATGGATAATGATTTTCATGGTCCTTGAGATATTGAAACATCAGACCTCTGCACAGAGGCAAAGACTTAAACACTGTGCCCATGCTCTTCCTTGAAGTTTGATGGTTTCTTCATTTACAATTCTTGGAGGAAACCTTCCAAAGTTTGCCCTGGTATCAATCACACACAAGATAACTACAGTTAAAGCAGATACATCTAATATGCAAAAGATACTTTGTTCCTCAGCTTCGTTACCGGACTACTCAAAAAGGTTCCATACATCTGAACTGTGCCCAAGTGATGTGTCCTTATCTTGTAGCAGATTCAATCTTCTCGGACAAGATATTCAGGATTTGTACAATTTGTTGGGAATTGATAAAATTTGCAATACAGTGGCCCATAGAACATTGTATACAAACACTTGCTCATTAACATCAAATGGACATGATCGGGTCACCTGAATTTAGTATAAGTGATTATACCAATTAAAATTTAACAAAATACAGATTCAATGCACATGTCATCTGCCGTCGCAGTTGGTTAATGGGGAAAAGGTCACCTGAGGGTCACATGAGGTCATCAAGGTCACATGAAGTTGCAAACATGTGGGTCATGACACAAGGGACCATTGTATGCCAAGTGTCATGAAAATATGTGGAAACCAGCGGGCAAATGTGGAGGGTGAACATTTAATTCGGACGTCAACACATTTTTACCACATAGAGTACACAGATTGGATATAACACACACTACTGTTACCCACACAACCAAAGCAATCCCTATGTGCCTCTTCCAGAGGGAAAAAAAAATAAGGTGCTGAGAATGGCAAAAACAGGGCTTCATAGTTCCTACCTGCCATTAAGCTCAAGAGTCGGTTTGTTAATAATTGCATTTTTCTGCTTCTGAGCGACCTTGGAGGCAGTCTTCAAGAAGTGTCTCGCTGCTCCCATCTCAGCTACTGTAATCATGGCAGGATGAGAAAGCAGTCAGTCTTGAGGTTACCTACAAGTGATTGGAACAAAGATACACAATTCTAGCATTTTTAATTTAAAGAATAAAGATAATAAGGGGGTAATGTTAACTTTATTGTGAAAGAATGAAGCCACAGAAATCGAGTTCTCCATGCAAGGATATTAAAGGCTGATTTCAGAGATTTCCTGAGGAGGGCGCCCTCAAATTCAAAAAAAATCGTGTTTTGCATGTACATATAAAGCTTGTCCAGATACTAATCACTGTGTGAAATTGACTAAGCTTAAATCGAATTCTCATATAGAAAATCACAATTTGTTTTAAAATTCGATCCGGAAATTTTTATATACACAGTATCTCCTAGGACGTAATACTACACAGAAATGTTACTGCATCAAAACGAAAAAAATCCGTCATCTCAAAATTTCGGAATGGTTGCATTTTAGGTTTTACTACTTAGTATAGTGGACTATTTTCAATTTATTACACAAAAAAATAATTATTTCGAACTCTCTGAGTCAGACTCTTTAAGATTTATAGATGTATCTTCCTTACAGAATTGAGGATCACTGCGCTTTGGATTATTCAGATTTCTTGCTAGTCAGAAACTTGTGTTATTGTTGGGCCAAATGTAATCTCAGCAGTGTGATCTCGGCATGGGTACTGGCAAGGGATAGTCTTTAGGCCACGTTATTTCTTTTGTACATTGATAATCCAGTTGACCTTTCTACAACCTGGATGTTGGAATGCAGAGGATTTGTAGATGACTTGGTGGTGTGCAAAGTAAATTATAATCCATCTAATATAACCACTTTGCAAAAGGATTTCATAAAGTTGTAGCTCCAGCAAAATACCATGGATTATCTGAAGAATTCCATCCTGATCCAAATTTAGACTGCAATACAATTAATTTCGCCAAGCTAATGACACCAAATGGCATTTGAAAATAAAAAATAAGGTATTTAAGGGTAGATACCCAAGTCTGTTAGCTTTGTAACCTCCCTCACAAAAATTTGGAATTGCATTTTTGGTGTATTAAAAAGTGGACTTCACTCAAAAATTTTCAGAATATGGTGCATCTACCTAGGATCTTTTCTGACTATATTTAACACCACAAAATTTAAACAGATGGATTTCATAGCCAAAGCCAGTTTCATAACACAATATCATTAAAAGGGGTGCCCATCTGATCCTCAGCCTTGAACCACCACTCACCATCAAACTTTAGCTCAAGTGATAAATGCGTGGTATGCAATTAAGAAAACTGGCAATCTTGTTATTTTTTGACACTGTATTGTATTATTGACATTCCAAATTAATTATTTTGAACATTTGGGGGATTGAAATCAGTGCTTTAGCAATTACATTGAAAGGGCTACCCTGTCTGAAGAAAGATAATTGTACATGCATGGTGGTCTGTTGTGCACACTGCATCCAGGATCCTAATAGTCTAGGTATAAAACCACAAAAAACCTGTTGTGGTCAGTTGCAGTGGTTCTGCTACTCTGGGCCAACGGATTGGTTTAAATTGCTTTGGGGTATTTAGATCATCAGAAGCCCTGTTTTTTTCATTACATTTGCAACAAAAAAAAGTTCGGCTCTAAAGTCTTTCCCATAAGGTGTGTGGGATGGGCCTAGGTACTGAGGGGGGGGGGGGGGTTGTTTTGGGGGGTGACAAAAGAACAGAAGAAAGTTTATATTGTAATCAGTGGAGCATATTTAAAGTAGAATATGGTAGACTTAACTTTACATCATTCACTTTTATCCACAGAGTTTCATCTTAAGGTAGGAGATCAAATCATTGGCTTCGGATGTTGACAGGCCTCCTTCACCTGAATGATGGAAATTGATACCATAATGACAGTGACAGAAGGTATGCGGCATTTCTTTGGCAAGTACAACTGAAAGTTACGAGTACTGATAAGCCAGACGGTGTGGGACAAGATTTCCAGAATCAGATTTATCTGTTGGAGTTAAAGGTGCAACGCAGAGATTTTTGAGGCCACCCAAATGTTGTGGCATAATTAGCATTTCTTTTCAAATAGATAGACACTAAATAGATTTATTTCTGGTATTTGGCTACAGAAATGCATTAAGAGAGAGGAAAAACAGTGATCTGATTTGCTGATATTTCAATAGAAAACATAGGCTGAATTTCGTATTGTCCTATACGAACATAGAAATTTCAAATTTTTTTACACAAGAAACATTTCTCAGCTGTAATCCTGCAGATTGGGTTATTTTGATTGGAAAGCTTTACATCAGGGGCAAAAAATCAGTACTTTCAATTTCTTTAGGGGACAACTGATATATGTGAAATCTCTCGTTGCACCTTAATACAAAGTAGGCTGTGGCAAATAATAGTTTTTAAAGAACATCTTACAAAATCTTTAATTTGTCATTATATAAAGATTATACATTCTGTACAGGTGCAGCATCTACCTCATATGTAAGCTCTATTTTTTTAATAGAATAACATTTTACCGAAGAAATCATTGTTAGGGTTCAAGTACGTTAGATTGTGCTCTATTCAAGATCAAAATATAAATGCCCACATCACTTCCAAGAAAAATCATTACTAATTGATTGTCCCTCGACAGTTTGCATTTCTCTTTATTTCATGAATAATAGGCTAAAAATAGAGGATTGACTTGTCGTTTTCTCGACCAACTATGCAAAAGGGATATTCAAAGCCTAACGTTTAATTTAACATTTGGGGAAAGAAAAAAAAAAAAAAAACACATTTTTTTTTAAAAAGTTGGATTGATCTTGGAAAAAAAATGTTGCCTAGAAAGCAGAAGCTTCGTGTGTGCTTTTTGTGATTCAAATGTATTGTCTTTTTTTTTTTAAAATCCTTACTAACAGAATACTTTTAATGAGGACCGTCAAGCCAAAATAAACTTATTGTTTCTTTGTTTCTTCTTTAGGACTAACCAAAGTGCCTTTGAAGTAGAATTACGGTTATTTTTTAAAAAAATCAATTTTAATTGGGAAAGAGTATTCTCGACAATGGCCAGTTGCTATTTAACAATTTGAAAGCAATCAAAGGGTTTACCAATTTACTCATGTGCACCAATTGAATGTTTCTGGCTCTTTTACTAGCCTCTGACCTGGAACCTACTATTCCGACTTGAGCGCATTCAGCTTTCTGTCCCATTTCTCTCAGTTGAAGCATAGTGAGTTCATCAAACTCATCATAGCAGAAGAGAACCTCACGATCCTTTGCCTTGAAAGCTTCAAAGTATGGGGAGGGCAGAAAGCGGCCCAGTTGAGGCGGACCATGTGTAAGAAAAAAAAAACAGGAGTAAATCTATGGGTTTAAAATCCATGACCATCAGTGGCCAAGAAAGCTAAATTCCGAGGGGGATGGCCAAGATTGGAAAGTTGCCCTAGCAAGGACTAGACTGAACAGGAAAGAGGTAGACCCATAGCAATGCTCAAAATTAGTATCTCTTGTTAACAAGCGGTTCTCGAACAACTATTGTCACCTGCTTTCTCAATCCACCTTTCCTTCCATCTCTGCACAAGTTGACATTCTAATGACCTTTGACTTTGGTATGGACCTTTAACCCCAACATGACATACCAGTCTCTATGGTGCACCTTAGTCCCAATAATTGTGGATCCACTTGACATTTATTTAAACAGTGGTCATTATCATATCATGAAGTGTAGTCCACACAAACGTTATGTGTTAATGGTTAGCCATTTAAACCACCACCAATTTTAGATAAAAATAACAAGACTCCAAAATCCAATAAATTTACCTGATTTTATTCTGAGGCCAATTCTACTAGTCTAGAAAGTATCATCAATAATAAGATTTGTTCAAAATGTGGCAACCTAAGTATGAAAGTTCTGATGAAATTTGATGGTCCAAATCTGCCAGACACAAAACTCCTTCAAAAAGTAAAGGTAAAAAGAAAGCAGGAATAATATCACTGAAAACACAATTACCTCCTGCATGTTCAGTCTTAAATGGATAGAAGAGATTAGTAATGAAATGTGATGGATTGATGATTATAAACATCATTTTGGTTGCATATGATCTTTGAAACTGATGGGGGAGGTGAGTTGCAGTAGAATGTTTGAAATGGCAAAC